>CALYLW010001728.1:0-103572 GCA_944989445.1 Ampullaceana balthica | reverse complement strand
CCCCCCCCCCACCCCCCCACCCGCCCCCTACCCCCCCCCCCCCCCCCCCCCACCCCCCCTCCACCCCACCCCCCCAACCCCACCCCCCCCCCCCCCCCCCCGCCCCCCCCCTCCCACCCCCCCCACCCCCCCCTCCCCCCCCTACCCCATCCACCCCCCCCTCCACCCACCCCACCCACCCCCCCCCACCCCACACCCCACCCCCCTCCCACCCCCCCCCCCCCCCCCCCCCCACCACCATCCCCCCCCCCACACCCCCCTCCCACCACCCCTCCCCCACCCTCCCCCCCCCCACCCCCCCCCCCCCCCTCCCCACCCACCCCCACCACCCCCCCCCCCACCCCCCCCCCCCCCCCCACCCACCCCCCACCCTCACCCCACCACCCCCCCCCCCCGACACCCCCCCCCCCCCCCCCCCCCCCCCCCCCCACCCCCCCCCCCCCCCCCCCACACCCCCCCCCCCTCCCCCCCCCCACCCCCCTCCACCCCCCTCCCCCACCCCCCCACCCACCCAGGTTCACTACTTTACCAATCCAACCAAATTAAATATGGGGGGGGCCGGCCGTAAATCTGTTTCCTACCCACGAAACCCCACCCCTACAAAACAATTCACCTCCCCCCTTTGTGGCAGCCAGAAATAAGCAGCACACATCCCCACCCTGCACACCCCGAACATAAAGGGGTTGTCACACCAGTCCCACCCGTCACACCACATCCCGCCCAGCCTAATTTATCACCCAGGGACTTAGACCCAATTTCCCACAAACCATGCATCCGCATACAAGTCCGTTCCCCCCGAGAACTAATTGGTAGTGTTGTACCCACCCGCCTACTTATTTTTTATGAACAGCAAGGTGTCCCAGTGTGTGGTAACCCCTGCAGGGTACGAGGCAACCCTCGACTGCCGCACACCAACAAAACACTAGGATAATCATATATTATTCAGGTCACGTCGACAATGTTCCCCACTGAATTTTTCAAACAACATTCTTGAAAGAATTATAACTTAAATAACTTAAGGTTAGACGCTATCCGTTTAATTCAAACACAGTACCCCAACGTATCCTAAGTAACCCAGGCATATATTTGGATGAAAACAGCCCCATTCCCCCCTAAACTGACTGTCCGCTTTGGCCAATTGTAAATAAGAAAATGCCTGAAGGATTTTTTTTTTCCCCCAGCGAGCAAAGTACAGGAAAAATTTGGTTAAAAACGTATTTTTTTGTGTTATTTTTGGCATACTTTTAGGCCCTCGGCAACAATTTCATACAATAAGGCCTAGCTCAATACCCTATAGAAAAAAATGGCCCCCCCGGATCAATCGTATATTTAGGACAACAGTGTAAGAAAACAAAGCAACAAACAAAAGACTTATTTAATTTAGATAATTTAGGTATTTTAAAGTCGGAAACAGTTAATACAAAATAAGAAAAAAGCCACATGAAAATGTGCGGGGCTCCCCCGTGGGGGGTAAAATAGATTTTTTTCGAGAAGGGTCTTCTTTTCCCTTTCTGAATCTTTTTACACATCCCTTGCAAAACATCCCGGTCAAGGTAGGGAACCCGACGTATTTTTTTTGTTGGGGGACATAAACTTTTAAGCTCTGCAGTACAAAAGTCCAATAGAGAGCTACGTTTAAATGAATGATCTTTTATGTTTAAACAAATACCAGAAGAAAAAGCTCCTGTTTTTTCCTGTTTGTTTTTTTGGACGAACCTGGAACCCCACTCACTTTCCTCAATCCAGTGGGCTTTAGTTTTTTCATAATGCCAAGAATCAAAGGGCACACGATGCATAATATTTCCACCAAATGTACCTTGGGTTTAGACTCTTTCCGCGACGCCATTCATAACCTACGTTCGTGGAGTAGCGCGGCTTTTACCAATGGAATGATCTTTCCACAGGGTGGGCCAGTAACTTACTACCCCCCTTAAGGCTGGATTTACCAATTGATTTTATTTTGGCTCAATTCCCCTACCCCTACCCCTTACTAAAAAACCGTTTAAACGGACCTGGTAGGAAAATCATTGGGAGGAGCACCAAAGCCAAAGTAAATGTGTCTACTGAAAAGCTGGTAATGCTTACCTTACTTGTGGCCCCCCTCCTTTGGTCCTTCAGGGGGTCTCCCTGAGAAAAAAAAAAAAAGCCAACCACGAAAACCCCCTTTGGGTATGAGATGAATACTTGATACACAACTTAAGAAACATTGCATTTCCCCACCAGGATGGGGATTGAAAAAGTCGATAAAGATCCAACACCAACCCGGACCACAAAACCTGGAAGGCCTAAATTATTCAGAAAAAAATAACATTGGCTTGAACCCAAAATGCACATGCCTGTTGTTTTTACGCACCCCCCTTTTTTCTTCGTTGTTTTTTCTGCCCCTGGCCAAGGTTTTTATTATCCCACTATGGGGATAATTAAATAACGCAGTTCTTATTCAATGTCATAACGGGGGTAGCGTTTTCTTGAATTATGGTGAAAAGTTTTGTCTTTTGCAACATACCCTGTTTCCCGTACCATCCCCCCCCCCATCCAATCCATAAACCATATTGGCCAAAGACGAGGGCCCCCCCCTTTATAATAATGAAGTACGTCCCAAATACGCTCGGAGATCCCCCCCCTGAGACGCACGTGATAAAAAACAGAATGGCAAAGAAAAGAACGTCACAAGACCTTCTTTAAAACAGAAATAATATCAAATTACTTCTTATGTTCCACCTATCATGACCATCTATCAATGTTTCAACCCACCCACAAACACCAAGGCCAACTAAGTCCCCCCCCCCCCCTGTCGGGTTCCATTTGGACCTTTAATTTGGTTGGTCTTTGAAAGACAGCCCTTTTTTTCCCCCACAATGCAATCCACCATCCCCCTAATCATCCATCAATTGAGGTAACAGTTTATGTTTTTTAAAAAAAAATATACCAAAATGGTTTATTAGGGCAGCATTAGGGACCACCCTTATTACTTTAGATAACTTCCCATTACCTATAACAGACCGTCCCAATTGCAAAATGTCCCCCACCAATCGCCCGGAAGAATTCCCTGACCCTAGCCCTACATTACTCTTCCGAAAACCCTAGGTCACAAACATATCAAATACAAGGGGAAACGTTTTAAATGAGGAAGAAAACGTCCCCCACCCTGAGGGCAATCCCCTCATCCCCGGGTGAAGATAAAACGGAAAAACGCCGTCGTGAATAAGAAATTTTTTGACCAATATTTTGATTTGGTAGTGGAAAACATTGTTTTTTAAATAACTACTGGGCCCCCTAAAAAAAAAACGCTGTCCTTTAAAATAAACTTTTTTCGCACTAAAAAAATTTTCACAATACTTTTGGGCCCTGTTGGACACAATCCTACCTTGAGGATTTGAAAGAATTGAGATTTTGTTATTAACTATATTTTTTGCAAGGCTTCTTGTTTTTGAATGATTATCATAACAAGTCAACGCGCTTGTTAATTTTTTTTTTGTTTTTATTTTTTGTTCTATAATTATTAATTTTAAAGTATAAGCTTAACCTTATTATCAATTAATCTTTTTAATTTTTGGTTAGGGTAAATAATTTAAAAAATAAATTCACAAATAGAAACTAGAAATAATAAACAAACCAAATATTCAACATAAATCATATCCCCACGTAGCGGAAAAAAAGGGCGCACCCCAAAAAATAGACGAAAAAAATTACCGAAAACCCCCCTCCCCACCCCCCTTGCCACCCCTGTGCCCAACATGCACATAACTACCACAGAGCGAGACACAAACACACACACAATTCGTGAAAAAAAGTAAAAGAAAAATTCTTTGCGGCGCGCGAGAGTGTCGGCCACTCGGGTAAATATCACTCACCCACCCGCCATTACAATATAAGGTAAAATTGTTTTAGAATGTAAAATACGAAAATTGAAAAGTATTTGAAAAAATAATTTGACTAACTGTAAGCGCTACTAGTCCAAATTGACAAAGAAAGTTAAAAAAAACGAAAGCCAAACAACTTAAAACACTGTCCACCCCGTTTTCGAAAGGCCCGACTTTCCCCTATTTTAAATATATAAAGGTTAATAGTCATAAACCCAAATAATTTTACAAATTTAAAACGTTAAAAATTATTAATTTATTTTTTTAACGATAAATAAATTAATATTTTATTTTAAAACAATAAAAATTAATTATAATCAGCGATAACAATGGAAACATAAAATTTAATGACAAACCCGTAGGTAAAATAAAACTTAGTTTTTTTACTAATTATTAAAAAGTTTTACCTAAGTAAGTTGGTAACAATAAGTAACTCAGCAAAGTACACTTGTTATTCCTTTTACAATTTGTTTATTAATTATGTTGTATTTTTTCTATGTTTTTCTACAATTTTTAAAGTTTTCGCAGAAAAAATTAAGTCCTTTTTTTGTAATACCCAAATTCTCTTATTCCAACAACAAAAACACACCAACAAATAACCAAATTCCTAATAATTTAGGCGGTATATACACAAGGTGCCGACCAAGCTGAAAGATTTGTGCCAAATTAACAAAACGAAAGGAAAATTTATTAATCCGGAACTTTTAATGCGGGATTCATCCACAACAGAACCGTGTTAACACCCCTGGAACAAAACTTCACACAACTGATAATTAAACAGGTTGACATGACAACGTTCATTCTTATTATGGAGTCAAACCTAAACAGAAAACATTCCAAATCGACAGCGCCACACACAAAATGCGTGGAAAAAAAACAAAACTTCTCTGGGAAGGTATTCCAAACATTAATCAAAAAAAACTTAATCAAAACCAACAAACCACCCACAATACGAGGAAACACAATAAATTTTTGAGAACCCCCAGGGTACTAAATATGCACCAACAGACCCATGACCGATAAACATTGACCCAAATCTGAGAAACCCCCAACAAAGTTTTAACACGTAAAACAGCACAGCTTTAAGATCTGGAATATCACTTTTTCTGCGTTTATATTGGGTCTGAAAACACATAGATTGTGGTAGAGGTAATAGCCACACCCCCAACACTTACCTCCCCGCAAAACAATTACCCAGAACCATTACCACACAATAACGCGCAACGGGAAAATCGGAGAAAACCCACAAAGCCCCTTACAACCGGCAAACAGAATCTAAACGTGTGGCCTGGTGGTCCCCCCCTGGACCAGGACACCGATATCTCCCTACCTTTGGGCAAATTTACATGGAAAATGAAATGCACCAAACACACTTTGAGATGGACCTTGGAAAAATAAAAAAAAATAAAACACATGACCTCCCCGAATCAAAACACGCCTAACAATAAGAACAACAGGTCAACACCGCAGGGCACCCAAAGCACTCTTCCTGGACTATTATACAAAAAAACAATCAGGGATGAAAAACCTTCCCGCACGCCCGCCCCACCAAAACGAAACAAAAGCGATCCCGCCCACGCGTGTAAGATAACAAAGATTGAAGTCCAAGACTATAGGGCGTAAAAACAATAAAGCATAAATAAATTATAATAAAATTTCCCTATACATTCTAACCGCCCCACAAGCAAAAAACGGTTGTGGGACTAACATCGTAAAAATCAACATTCAAACAAAAACCTCGATACTATAGTAATCAAAATACTCACCAAAGATCAATCTTAAACTAGTCAAGAGCGCAAAACCTAGATTAAAAAATTGATGTAATAAAATTAAACTTTTCAAGAGGAGATTGGGTTCAAACACTGTGGGTGTGCAGTTCCACCCTTAAATCCCCTCCCTTTACAATATACATTAGCAAAAATTCCAACAACCAGAACACAATATTATTATTTAGGTAACTTATTTAATTATTAACAACAAAAACCAAAAAATTGACTGCGAAAATTTCTCGGGTTCTTTTGAGAGCTTATGAAACCGCCACAAACGAAATAGTTAATTTGAACCAACAAAGATAGGACCTCCCATAAATTTATCCCTCAACACAGTTCACACCTTTATTTAGCCGTGAACGGACTCAAACTTAAAAATTGAAAAATTATAATTCCAGCCCTGACATACAACAAGAAAAAGGAAGGTACCAAAAAAAGCTTGATTAAAAATTCTAAAAAAAGTCCTAAAGAGGCGGCCCAACTCCTGCTCTCAAAATTAGACATCCCAACATCACCCACTACCCACTATTGGGGTTTGTGATGAATTCCCAACAAAGATCTCACTTACTCCCAACAATAAAACCAATACATAGTGAAAAATGAGAGTCCCCCCCCTAAAACAACCATCGTTTTTTCTTACTATATAAATCACCAACCATTATGACAAATCTGACCTGACTAAATAAAAACACCATAATGTAGCAAAAACTACACAAAAGGAGTATGTAAAAACCAAAACAACACAAATTTATTAAACAACTAATACGGACTAGTGTGTTTATGTCAAACTAAATAAATTTTCATTTACATCGCGAAAGGGTCAGAGTCATAAGAAAATAACCATTGCGCGTCACTTAAAAAACCATTGGTCTATTGAGCGCCACTATAACTCCGTAAAAAAACCGAACAACACTACCTATTGAGTTTAATGATACACCCTCATCCCATATTCAGGGGCAATCCACATAACTAATACTACCACGAGCCAACAGAGAAACACCAACCCTGTTTTTTAAGGGTAAACAAAAATGTACCTTCTACCTAACCAACACCGGACTGGTGGGGAAATAAATCTTCTAAATCAACACAAGCGAAATCCCCTTTTAAGAAACTAAAACGTGCAGACCTTTGGGAAACACCCGGCATACCATTCACAAAAACTTTTTTTATTTTCGTTGCCCCTAAAACAAAAAAACCTTAAGCAAAAATTTCGTTTTGGAATATCTACACCTGGCTCACGTTATATTGATATACTTGGCTTGGGTTTTTTCCAAATCCATAAACAACTTATTAACAAGATCACAAGGTTTGGCAGTATAACAGGGAATGATGGCTTTGGTACTCTCCTCACAAGAGCGCGCGAGCAAGCAACTTGGTCTATTACATGGGGGGTGCACCCACAGAGGCTACCCGAGTTTTTGGTCCGGTCTTCCTTAATATTCGATAATTTGTTCAATAAACAGAAGGACGGCCCACATAAATATCCGAACTGCTCGGAAAAGCATGCAGTAATAATGTTATAAAAGTTCCCCAATCTCAGAAAATATATTGCAAGAATAGTTTTTTAACATAAACACATCCCACTTGAAAAACACCTCATGCGAATAAATGGGACACACACAGTCCAAAACCGTCCCCACAATTTTATGGATTTGCAGGAAGAAAGCCAAATTGGTGGGGTCAGCCCTGTGGATGGACTTTTTTTCAGCAAGGCCGCAAAGCCTGAACGGACGAAAATAAGGACAGAAAAGGCATTCCCCTAATTTTTGCAACAAGAAATCATGCCAAGTAACTTTGGTCTCGTTCCCCTAATTCTATTCCAGGTGGCCTAGTTCCCCCTGATATACTTGGTTCGAAAAAAACATTCGGACTGGGAATCCATGGCTACAATATATTTTCTTACAACAAACAACATGTTCTACCAGGACAAACTTATCAATATCAATCCAAACCAATAAACAATCCCCTGTTACCCGCTACACCAGCCTGCGACCCACCACAAACCGAGTCCCCCCCCACCACTACATTACACCGTCAGAAATTTCAGCTCAATATCAATTCCGGTTCCCACAATTTACTATAACAGTTTAAGATTCAAAACAAAAAAAACACACTAGTGTATCCACATGTGGCTCCCTCTGATTCTAGCTTCCGCAAATTGATTCTATTGCAATTACCCAATCTTTATTCTGGGCAGTGGCGCGTACAACACAATGCAATTGAAAAAAAACAAACCTAACAGAAAAACGAATCCAAAATATCCAATGCCAGCACTAAGTTCTACCCCCCTTAAAGGCAAAAACAAAAAAAAAAACTAACCAAATGGATAAAAATTGTACTATAACCGCCTACATTTACATCACAAGTTCATTATACGGCCTTTACCTATAAAACACACCTCCGGCAAAAATTGGCGAACATAACTTTTAGCAAAACACTTCGGGCTGTTATCTACTGATCCAAAAACCTTCTTAACTGAAACTTATTCCCACCACTGTTTCGGAATCTACCCCACCCAGATTTTCGTCCCCCCAGCGCTACGCTCTTCTGTTCCTGCATACACCACCGATATTCTTTTGGTGTTCCCTAAGAACACCGACAAAAACCTAAAACTTTTTTTTGGGCGAATAGGTCCCCCCATTCCTCTTTTTGTGCAGGCCAAACAATGGAAATCCTCTACCACTTAACACTACCAACCATCCTGTTAGTAAAAATTCGCACTACCCCAAAGTTCCTTTACAAGACCCCTGGTAGCAACCTTAAGGAACGCCCCCAAATCCCTTTTTTCAAAATGCTAAAAAAAAATTTACAAAAAAATTTTAATGGGAAACAACATTTGTGCTTTTTAATGGCTTCAGCTTAGCGTTGTAATGTGGTAAATGTCACATGTCCCTTTTTTAATGTTTTTTTTGTTGTTATTGGTAAATAAAAATAGGGGTAATATTTAAATTATTATAATATATGTTTTTTTAATGAAATACCTCCCAATGATAAAGTGCCCTGAGTGAGCCCCGGTTACATTAAACTGGGATACAGCACCTAATTAAAATATAAATTTAATCAACTTAATTATTTATTAATAATTATATTATCATCATTTAATCTCTTCCCCCCGCTGTTTGCAGAAATGCTTCCCTCCTCACTATCCCCATATCCTTGTTTTAAATGTACTTTATTATGGTTTTTTTTAATTTTTTTATTACCTTTTTATATATTTTAGTTTTTACCAACTCCCCTTAAAATAACCTAATTTAATTTTTTGGAAATTCAAATAAATTCCCCCCCCCATTACCTACATATTAATATCCCGGAATTAAACTAAAAATCCGGAAAACCCTGCCCCATAAGTATTAGCACGAAATTTCCAGGGAGAATTAGTGGCAAACAAATCGGGCTGGGGATATCACGAATCCGAGAATATCCCGGCGCCCAATTCTCGGATACACGGGAAAATGTCCCCCCCCCCCCCCCATAAAGTTAACAGCTATTATTGCAGAATAACCTTTTACAAAAGCTTTATTTAAATGGGAAATGCAAATAAACGAACCCTTTAGCCCCAAAGAAGCGGGATCTTCATATGGGTATTTTTTCCTCCATCGGAGTAAATTTAAAAAAAGTTCACAATGGTGCAAGTTTGTTAACACCTTTTTTTAAGGTTCCCCCCCCCCTTAAAATAAATAAACATACAAGGCCCGGTCCAAACCAACGGTAATAAAAAACCAATAATTTTAAACGTTTTTGTTTTGGCCCCCCTATAAGTCCCCCAAACCCCCAGGGGTTCCAAAAAAGTGTAATTAAGAAAGTAAAAAGGTTGTTTTTTTTCAAAACCCGTTGTAGATATATTTTTAAAATCTGTCATCATGATGAATTAATGATTGAACCCAACTTACCCTTGTTTTAAGCAAAAGAGGTGATAAAAAAAAAAAATATTACGAACATAAAGGGAAAATAAATACTGTCTGAATTTACAAAAAAAAAAAACTATTTTGGTGGTTTCACCGGACCGCAAGAATGCAAAATCTAGTGAGTTCAACCAAACAGGAAATACTTTATAGTAAAAAATTTAAAAAATTTATGGGAACAAAAATAATCACACAGCAATTTCTTATGTACCAAGAAAAACACATAACATTAAAAAAAAAAATAGATTTAATTTATTTTATATGCAATTTAAAAAACGTCCTTAAAAATGTCCCCACCCATTACACTATTGTGCCCGAGTTCCGCACACCACACAAATCTAAATATATTAAAACCCATTAAATCCAAAAATTATGACGCAATTGTATATTGGAACAAACACTATCCACAATCAAATGTATTTACCCCACCAGATTTAAAATCAATTGTTTTATGTCCCTTTTTTTAAATCTACTATCCTTTTAGCAACAATTTTTGGGCCCGTGGGGTGGGTCCCCTTAAATGTCCCCCCATTTTTTTTTCTGCAATATAAGCCTGTAAAAAAATAATTCAAATTTTTTTTATTCAACCGAACCGCCTTGGAATACTTAACGAAGATTCTCACCATCCCAAGGTTATTTCCCCCAAGAGCAACGAGATACTCAAAACATAACATAAATAAAATTAAACCAAAAAAACAAAAAAATAGAACAACAAAACACAAAACTTAATTTTATCTATTAAATAACTTGTATTGAAGGGAAAAAAAAAATATATCATTTTCTGAAGGTATACACATGAAACGTTTTTAAGGAAAAAAGCAAACAAAATAGGTTATTATTTAAAACAATGGGCATAACTAGACAAACTTTTGACCAAAACATTTAGCGAATACAAAAAAATGAGGACTGGCCCCCCAACCATAAAACAATTCAATAAAGTGGTACTGAATAGTTCACCCACCAACAAACATGTTTTTTGGTACTTAAATAAAAAGCAAACTCAAAAAAGAATCTGCAATTAGTGGGTCCACACACCAATATGCCAATGGTGATTTGTGGCATATTGTCCTTTTTAAATAGAGCACGAAGGGTGGGTTAAAAAAGGACGAACACCCCCTAGGCAAAATTAGTCAACATAGAATGCCTCAAAGGCCAATGAATAACAAATATAAAGCAATCCATTGTTCACATACAATAAAACTTCTGCAAAAAAAATTGACAAACTAAATATATTTATGCACATATCTAAAAAATCCCTAAACACGATTAACAAAAAGAGAAAAAAAAGATTTGCCTTGCCACCACTTATACAATTATGACTCCCCCCCAAAAAACTTTAACAGGGCAGAAAATCCACGAACAATCAAGAATATCCGATTTACTAAAAATGTAGTATAATCAAATTATATTTTGAATTTCCAAATAAATACAATATTAAATAAACTTATATAAACAATTTTATATAAAAAAGTTTAAAAAAAAAAAAAAACCAAACACATCAGTTTCAACACATTTTAAACAAGAAATGGATAAATGAAAAAGCAAATGCCATTTCAAAACTGAAAAACTCAGCACAGTGCGACAGGCAAAGACTAAATAGGAAAATGGTAAAGAGTTTCCAATTGCAGGCACTTTTGTAAAACGCCCAGCGAAAAACAAAAAACACTTTGGGTATAATGGTAATTTTAATCATTGAAAACAAGAGAATTTGGGTAAAAAGGAAAACCAACAAAACAAACTTAATATTTTATCGAAAACTTAAACAACAAAAATCTGAAGAACCAAGCCATAACACAAACTACTATGAAAAGGTGTAACGCGCGAGAGGGTGAACTATTTCCATGCGAGGTACTATGTAGGTGTTACCAAACCCCATATTATTAGTAAAAACCACACAAATTAACATACCTAAACATGTAAGACTACACCTATATCTATTCCATTTAACATCAGACTCATTTAAATAATAAATCGTAGCTGATAATATTAAACTTAAATTTAATGTTTTTTTTAAAAAGTAAATAAATATTTTTGGTTAAATTAAAAAATTAATTAATCTTTTTAAAGATGCTCCTAATTTGTAAATTATTTAAGTTTTTATTTTAATACCTGAAAACATAAAACTTTCATAATACGATTTAAAAAAACCAGGAAAACCCCCTACATGGAGAAAAGCTAGTGGCAACAAAAGGCCCTGCAACGGAATGTTTAATACTCAGGACCATTTCGTTTTTACACTTTCTTTGGTTCAAATGACTAGTACCCAATAAAAGTAAAAAAGTCCAAATTAAATTCCAACACATAAACTTCTCCATCTACAACTTCTAAAGTATTATTGCACACATTAAACACATATATTTAAAACGTTAATAAATCGATTTTAAAAATAAATTTCATAATCCATAGCGCAGTAAAATTAGAAAATTTATAGTTTTCCTTTTTTATTATTAGATAGAGAAGCAATTAAAAACAAAATTTTAAAAACAACGCAGTACAATTTTGTAACAAATATGAAAACATCAATATCCAGTAAAAAGCCGATGATAAAAAACATAATTAAAGTATTTTTTATTAAAAACAAATCAATTTACTAATCACATACGAAAAAGAAAAAAAACAAACACAAATATTAAGGTTGAAAAAAGTAAAAGAGTAAATAGAATATTCACACTACCCTCCCCAACTACTACGGTTTATTTAACGATTAGAAAACCTTAACAATTTAATAAGCTAAGACAGCATATTAAAAACGCGATAAATCATCTTGAATAAAAGAAAACCAGAGGAATTTTATTCATGGCTCCCTAGATCACGAACACACCTTGATAATACCCCCAACTATTGTACCAAAACAACCAAAACACTCAAACACAACACACTCACGATAACAAAACAACTAAATGTTTCAGCTTGGGTAGCACAAAAAATACCAAAAAGTTTTCCGTACCCCGTACTTTTTGTAAAATATATCTTAGTTTTCATTCAATTCAATAGTAAAAAATATTCATCCGTTTGACGTTTTGAAAACAAAATGTCACATCAACAAACACCCACTATTTAGATAGCAAGCTACTATCATTTATTTGTTGGAAAAATTAAAATAGTGTTAAATAAACATTAGTAGGTACTACATATAAAGTTAAGTAAAGTACACCCTAAAAATAAAGATCTTAAACACTTAAATGTGGAGATTAGCCCGGAAATCCGGAATTCCCCGGGAAAATTCGGCCACAAAATAATTAGGCCAAACTAATCCCGAATCCGGCAAAATAGGAAAAAAACCCCCCTATTTCCGACTTTGGTAAAAATATAAATAAGGCTTGCCGGAAACTAAACCGATCCCAATTAATCGTATTTAACGTAAAAAAAATATAAGCCCGAAAATAAAGTTTAAAACTTGATCGAATTTACAATTCTATTGGCGAACCATTTTTTAAATGAAAAATTATTTTCGATTAGTTTTTTCTCCAAAATGATTAAATATTTTAATATTTACCCCTTTTTTTTATACTGACCAATACGTTTTTTACAACACCAATATAATATATATAACCATAAAAAAAAATAATTAGTTTTCTGATCGTAGGTGCAAATATTTTCCACAATTCGCCAGCCTAAAAATTAATGTCTTATGGTTCCGACAAAGTGAATATGAAAAAAAACATAAAAAAACGTGGGAGGGGTGGGCCCGCATTCTCAAGACGTTAATTTAAACATTCCAATTCACTCATTTTTTCCTTAGTCCCCGTCCAAAAACCTTAAATTCCATTTTAGCCCAACCAAAAACGCCCCCCCTAAAAAAGCGCCCCCGATCCCCCACGTTTTTTACATTCAATAATTACATCATAAGTAACTTTGAAGTATTCCCTGGAATTGGGAAAATTTTGGTTAAATCAAAATACCAGAAAAACCGAGTTTTTTTAACTACACAATATTTCTGTGAATAAAAAAAAAAATAGTTTTCTTTTCTTCCCCTTCTTTGTTAGTAATGCTATATAAAAAAATCGGTGGGTTTATTTGTTTAAAAATATTTTTTTTTTACTTTCTATTTATTATTTTTAATCCTTTTTTTATTAGTTCTAAAGTGTAAAAAATGGCTATGGTGAGTTTTTTTTGAAGTATTTTGGGGATTATGGTATCAAATAAAATACCCCATTTGCCCGAACCCAAATATTTTTTAGACAGATAACTGGAAAATGACCCTGGAGTCCTCCCCCCCTTTTTGAATGATTAAACCGATGGGTTGAAATTGTGGGTCCCCCCCCAGGGTTATTGGTGGGTGAAACCCCGCACGTGAATGTTAAGAAAAAAAAAGAGCCGACGGATAAAATAAAACAATATGGCTTATATATATAGATTAAAACTAACAACATTCAAAAAATTTACAATACCGGTACACATCGATCGAGATCCCATGCAATTTTTATCTGGTTACCATTCCAATTTTGTCCCCTTTTTCTGTGGTAAAATTTTTTGAGATCTCTAAGGACCCAATACAAGAAAAAGTGGTTATAAAATTTACAATGGACAGATTTGAAAAAAAAAAACAATGGTTGGAACAAACAGGAACGAAAGTGATTTTTTTTAACAAAAACTGGGTGAAAAAAACGTGGTATACAAGAATGACAAGTTGTTTTTAAAAAAAAAAGATTTATTAATGGCCCAGCCGTCCCGTAAAAAAGAGTAGTCCAACCCCAAGTGTTATTATGAAATGAAAAAATATAAAAATATTAAAAATATCAAACAAAATCCAATTAAAATCAAAAAAATTATTAATAAAAAGAAAAAGAATTAAAAAAAAAAAAAGTTGAATTCTAAAGGGATTAAAACCCCACAATTTTAATTTAAATCTAATAAACACCAGAAGAATTATTTAAATTCGTCATCTAATCCCGTGGCGATAGGAAAATTCCGAAAAAAAGTAAAAAAAATAATTTTTTTTTTTTATTTTAGTTAAAGTATTAACTTCAATGGAAAAATTTCCAAATTTAAACAAAACTTTTAAAATAAATTGAATTAAAAAACCGCCGTAAAACAAAAAGACATAGTTTTTTTTTTTATTTTTACTCATAAAATTTCTAATATATAAAAGATGAAAGTTTGTGTGTTTTTGTTTGTTTGTGGGTTGTTTTTTTTTTGTTTTACCAATGGAATTTCTACAACCGTTGGACCCAGGAATGCCTTGAAAAATTTTTTTGCATGGGGCTTCCTCATTCGGGGGACCCTAGGGGACCAGGTCCGTCGTAGGCTATGTTTCAACCCCAGGTGACCACCCCTAGGGTAAGGGGGCCCCATAATCAGAAAATGTAGAGCCAAATAAAGACAAAATAAATTCTCATTTCGATATTGAACAGCTTCATGCGGGCATTCAAAACGAGTTCATTTTGGTGCGTTATTTTTTACAATACTTTATTTTTAGCTGTGCGCTTTCAAAAATCTTTTATTGTCAAATTACGGTGCGCACCTTTTCGTGTACGCATCTAAAAGTGAGCAGTGTAATTTTATTATAATAACATTCATATTTGTTTTGGCCTTGCGGTACAAAACAGTGGCCTTTTATACAAATACTTTCTTGATATTATAGATCTGTTAACACTATTTCATTACATTTGTCACACGATGTATGGTATTTATTTTTTAAATTAAGAGTTTTATTATGTTGTTTCTAATGACTCAAATTTTAATTTAAAACAAATAAAAGAAATTGCCCAAGTCAAAAAAGCTTAATCGTAATTTAGAGGAACTATACGTTTGTTTTTCTTAAAATTTGATGCGTGTTCTATATTAATTTTTCTTGCTTATTTTACTTGCTCAATCCCTTAAATTTAATTATTAACGTAAATCATCAAGGAATATTACATGCATATAAAAGCCTACGACCAATGCTGTGTTTTTTTTTATTACATACGCTCTATAAATTTACAATTTAAACCTTTCTACCGGACTTATAAAACATAAGCATATTAAACTCAATACAAGTGAACCTATAAGCAATTAATTAAGTTGGGCGGCGAATTGAATATGCCATGGTCATTACGCTGTTGCGGAATAACAAAAAGCCATTTTAAAAAATAGATGTTTAGTCAAACATAGCATCTTTTTTTTCCTATTTCGTAAATAATATTATTTATTTTTGCAGAAACTAAATCTGGTTGTTTGAAATATAATTTACAAACTATGATGTCCCATCGGGAAACATGGTCCAAAACATACTTGAATTCTTTTTTAAAAATTATACCTATTACATAAAAGCCGTAAATTTAAAATCGTATATAACATAGAGAACAAATATAAAAAAAAGCATTATATATCATTTTCCATATTAAAACACTAATAAATAAAAGACTATCAAAAAAGTATACATCAAAGAAATTTTATATTTTTTGGAGTCAGTACAGGATGCATTATCAGAGACTTCCAAAAATTTTAAATGCACGAAGCGCGCCTTTGTATAAATAACTTACATTTGGCATGACTAAAAATTTGACTATCAAAATGTATCACGACTGTTTATGTCCTCTCCCCTATTCTACGAAAACGGTCCATATTAGCTGATGGATAACCAAAATGCTTATAAAACCGTTGGCATGACGTATCATCACACATAGGGCATCACAATTCTTTATATCGTGCGCGATTCCCCGTTTCGTGTGAGATAGAGACAGTTATCTTTATATTTGTATTCCTGTATATTGATGCATTCATCCCTGGAAAATTTTAGATAAAGGGCCGAAGATTTTTACTCAGATTCTTAATATTTTATTTAGTTTATCACGAAGAGTTGTTGAGTTACCGACAGAGGCTTTAATTGGTAATATTTTTAGTAATGAATTCGTAAAATTTTAACAGAACTTTTTAGTCAAAAATTCCCCCGAGGAAAGTTTGCGAACCAATTAATTGAAGAAGGAAGGGCCTTATATAGGCTTTTTTAATTAGTAATAGAAAAAGGGGAGGGGCCAACCTAAATGAAAGTTAATCCAAAGAAGAAAAATACCAAACAAAAAAAAAATAAGAAGAAAAATGTAAAACATTGTTGGCATAACACCAATAAAACCACTACTTATAACAAAAATTAACTAAATTAAGAATAACATTTATAATATCAACAAACAGAAATAAAACCCTTGGCCTCGATTCACACTATATACAAACCTAAACATACTTAACTTAAAATAAAAATAAGAATCAATGGACTCTGAACAATGCCAATAATAAAGGCCACTAGGAACCCTAAATGTTTCACCCATATTTCATGGTTTTACGATAATTTTTTATATGTTATTTACATAAAGCTAAAACACATTAACTAATATTAAACTTTAAGCTAACGACAACTTATTAAGAAAGTCCATAAAACAGCCTAACAACAAGTGGAACCTAAAGGATTCAACTAAATATTTCGCGTGTAAAGTATTAGAAGCATAAAAACTCTGGGTGTGGGTTTGTATAAAAGAAATACAACTTCCGTGGTGGTGTAACGAGCATATTTTAAATATCAATTTTTCAGATATACGCCACGCATATAAATGAAAAAAACAACGTCTCTTGTGTGTGCGGCATCATGAGGACTCGAAATTGCAAACTAACGCAAAATGACCCGTCCGTGAGAGCATACTTCAACAACTACTTTCCCCCAAAGTTTTCCAATTGCTTCTACCTACACGCGGAAGTTGGGAAGAATTCAATTAGTGATGAGATCTGTTTTTTTAATATAAGAAAAAATACTAGCACTAGCCTATGACCTCTGTTCCGGGTCATAATTGAGGCTCCCAAGGCACATTTCAGCACCTAGGTCCCCAACACGGGGTGGCATTCTATGAGGTAAACAAAAAACAAACAAAAGAAAACAAACAAACAAAAACTTATACACATCTTTATAAATTTAAGATGGTGGGTTTTTCCCGCCTTGTGGGAATGTCAATGTTACTGTTGCACATGATTGCACATGTGGGGAGAAAATGCCGCCAACACATGTGCTGAACCATGCCTTGGTGGGTGACGTAGTTTGGTGGTGGGGATTGAACGGTCCCAAAATAGGAGAGATAAATGCGCTAGAAGGGAAACCCGATTTTATTTGTAGCGGAGAGCACTGCAACACGAGTGTTTGTTATTAATTTTTCCTCTTGAAAGTTTCCCTTTGTATATCATATTTCAACTAAAAATATTGATTCTTTCTGAAATGGTGGGTATTTATACTTTATTGATGAGTTGAAAGCCTGTGTGAGTCCATAAAAAAATCATTAACACTTGAACATTACTTAAGAAAGAAACAAATTGAAATTTAAATTCTCTTTAGAAATGTGGTTTATGTTTTATAAAAGATTTACTAATAACTAACCCTAAACCCTATAACCAAACTTGAAGTAGTAAAACAAGTTTTATATATATTAGCTTATCTAATACCCTTTTCAGCCAATTTAGTGGTGCTAATAGAATAAAATTTAAAATTCATCTGTTTCATTGATGTTAAGAAGAGGATGAATTAAATACATATATTTATTGATCTTGGTGAAGGTTTAAATTAAATAAATCTCTTCTGAATATGGGATCTTATAATCAATACAAAATATCACTAAACCAAATTATATATCCAAAAACTTAAAATTAACACTTCACCTGTTTTTACAAAATGTCTAAACACAATTGATGTGTCCGAATTAAACAAATAGTCATGGGGGTAGCAAAAAATTTAAACTAATTTAATAAATTTTTACTTATAAGTTACTTATTTATCTAAGTTACTTATAAGTTTATTGATGCTAAAAGAACCTTCAGTATGGTATTTAAGAAGAAAGTTTTAACAAAGGGAAATACTTAAAAAGCAGTTGTACACTAAAACAATATATAAGCTATTATGTTCCAATCTTTCTTCAGAGAAATCATGCCCCCCAAAAAGAAAAAACTCAATTAGGTCGTGTTTTCTAAAACGGCCAAAAGAAGCAAGCCTTACATAGAGAAAATGAAACGAAACGAATGAACAAACACAGGCAAGACTTGCTGTTGAGAGAGAAAGAGAGTTTTCAATCAGAAGAGCTAATGAAACCAGTGAACAAACACAGGCAAAGACTTGATGATGAAGAGAGAAAGAGGTTCCATAAGAAGAGCTAATGAAACCAGTGAACAAACACAGACAAGACTTGATGATAAGAGAGAGAAAGAGTTTCAATCAGAAGAGCTAATGAAACCAGTGAACAAAACACAGGCAAAGACTTGATGATGAGAGAGAAAGGAGTTTCAATCAGAAGAGCTAATGAAACCAGTGAACAAAACACAGGCAAGACTTGATGATGAGAGAGAAAGAGTTTTCAATCAGAAGAGCTAATGAAACCAGTGAACAAACACAGGCAAGACTTGATGATGAGAGAGAGAAAGAGTTTTCAATCAGAAGAGCTAATGAAAACCAATAAACAAACACAGGCAAAGACTTGATGAAAAAAAGAGTCAGATCTTCAATGAGAAGAGCAAAATGAAACAAAAAAAAACAAACCCAAATAAGACTTGCAGACCAGAGAAAATGGAAATTTAAAACAGAAGAAGAAATGAAATGCAGCAAGACCTAAAAGGTGCTGCTCATCAATATGACCCCAGATATTCCATACCATCAACATGAAAAGGTCAACATTGGTGAGATGAACTTGATCTGCAAGCATTGCAGTGGCATTTAAATGGAAAGATGAGCACCCTGGAATGTGCTGTTCAAAATGGCAAAGTTAAACTAGAGACTCTGCAAACATCCACCTGAGCCACTTGATCATTTGCTTCAAGGTGTATCTCAAACGTCTAAAACGCTTCCTAGCCAACATCAGAAAATACAACTCATGCTTTCAAATGACATCTTTTGGTGCCAGCAAAGAAATTCGTGAACAAGGATTCATGCCAACATTTAAAGTTCAAGGCCAAAATTTATCACAGGGCTGGATCTCTGCTGCCAGCTGAAGGCGAACCCACAGTTTTCTGCAGATCTATTTCATGGGAGACCAAGCTAGAGAAGTCCAACAAAGATGTGCAAACTTTCCAGACTTGCAACAAAATGTTGTTTTGGAGTTGCAAGAACTCCTACATGCAAACAATGCCTACCTTCAAATTTTCAAGACAGCTCTAGAAAGAATGCCAACTGATGAATACAAAGTTGTGATACGAGCTGACAAAGCACCAAGACATGAACACCAAAAGGCGGTTCAATGTACCAACATTTGATGAAGTGGCCATTGTCCATGGTAGGAAATGAATTTGACAGACGTGACATTGTCCTTCAAAAGCGAAACAACCTTCTCCAAAGAGTTGCAGAAACTCATCGCTCTTATGATGCTCTGCAATATCCCCCTAATGTTTTGGGCAAGGTGAAGATGGGTACTCCTTTGGCATTCCTCAGACAAACCCAGACACGGGAAACAATGTTTTTGGGTAAAAAGGTTACAGCAATGGACTTTTATGCATATCGAATCATGATTCGCAGTGGTGAAGATAACCATCTCTTGAAATTTAGACAGCTGTTCCATCAATTCATCGTAGATATGTACGCGAAAATTGAAAGTGAACGCTTGCTCTACATCCGTCTAAATCAAAAGAAGCTGAGAGTTGAAGACTACATTCACCTCAGAGATGCCCATTGCAAATGATGCCAATCCAAATGATCTGGGGAAAATGGTTATCTTGCCAGCAACATTTACAGGAAGTCCAAGACACATGCATGAGTACACTCAAGATGCTATGACTTATGTCAGAAATTATGGAAGGCCAGATTTGTTTATATCACCTTTACATGCAATCCACTATGGCAAGAAATTCAGGCTCATCTTTTTACCTGGCCAATCAGCAGTGGATCGACATGATTTGGTTTGCTAGAGTCTTCAAACGAAAACTATCAAAATTAATGGGAGTCATTACAAAAAGTCATGTCTATGGTGAAACGAGATGCTGGATGTACTCAATTGAATGGCAGAAGAGAGGCTTACCCCATGCACACATCCTAATCTGGCTGATGAAAAAATTACGACCTAATCAAATTGACAATGTAATCTCAGCAGAAATACCAAACTCTACACAAGATAATTTTTTGTTTGAAATTGTTGTGAAAAATATGCTGCATGGACCCTGTGGAAACTTGAACAGAAACTCTGCTTGCATGGTTGATGGGAAATGCTCAAAAAAATATCCAAGGAATTTGATACAAGAAACTAAAACTGGTGAAGATGGCTATCCTGTGTACAGACGCCGTAAACCAGGAGATGGTGGTTTTACTGCAAAAATCAAAATGAAGGTTGGTTCAACATATCAAGAAATAGAAATGGACAACAGATGGGTGGTTCCCTACACTCCAATTTTGACAAAAATGTTTCAAGCTCACATAAATGTCGAATCTTGCCAATCTGTCAAGGCCATCAAATACATCTGCAAGTACGTCAATAAAGGAAGTGACCAGGCCGTTTTTGGTCTTGAAGGAAACCAAGAGAATCCAGATGAGGTGCAAAAATTTCTAATGGGTCGTTACATCAGCAGTAATGAAGCAGTCTGGAGAATTTTGAATTTCCAAATTCATGAACGGTATCCAACAGTTGTTCACTTGAGTGTTCATCTTGAAAATGGGCAAAGAGTATACTTCAACCAAGAAAAATATATATCATCAAATTCTGGAGCCACCAAGAACAACTTTGACAGCTTTTTTTCAACTGTGCCAACAAGACGACTTTGCAAAAAACCATTCTCTATTGTGTTGTTCCAAGGTACTATACTTGGAATGCTTCTCAAAAATTATTTAAACGCCGAAAACAAGGAGCAGATGTTGAATATCATCCAGGGATAAAATCTTCAGATGCATTGGGACGTGTGTACACCGTTCACCCATCTAATGCAGAATGCTTCTTTTTGAGGATGCTACTTCATGTTGTTAGAGGACCCATAACACCAAGCACTGACTTAGAGAAACTGTATGATGTCCCGATGGTGTAGTGTGCTACATTTAGGGGAAAAGCTTGCCAAATGTGGCAAGGGCTACTAGAAAACGATCACGATTGGGTCCTTTGAACTCCATGGTACGGGAGGCGTGTACATCCTCAATCACCTACCCCGATATTGTAGACATGCGGTGTTTTCCAAGTATATGCTGACAACCAAAATGCCTCAACCTCTGATTTCTAATCCAACTTGCCACATCATGGGCGGGAAACATACATTTAAAACATATTTTGAAAGGAGTGCGGAGGACAAACGATTATGATAATATGCGACAAACCCACAAGAGAGAGAGGCAATACAAACACTGCGCGCCGCTAATTTGATAGTCATACTCTAATGAGATTTATATAACACCAAAAAGGTGTAATGGCTTCCTCTGAATGTTGTTGGAGAGGATTTTATTCTTAGCGTGTGTAACAACAATTTGATCAGGAAGGAAACCACTGTGAGCGACCAGATTTGGCGTTAGACAACCAACTCCGACCCACCTCAAGAGAAATGAAAACAATCTTACAGAATAGTGAAAATTCTATCGAGAACGAGTATAACACAAATGAAATGATGGCCTAGAGTGTCTCAAAGAGAACAATCAACTCACGTTAATTTTAGAATTTGAGATCAAACGAGCTTGCTGCTCTACATTTGATCTACCAACACAATCTTAGAAACTGAGTTACACTCAAAAAGAAAAGAGGTGAGAATCACATATTCCATTGATGCTCCAGCGAGGTACAGGTTTGATATACATTTGTGATACAATTATGGCAACTTGGCAACAATCAGAAAAACGAGACCAAAGTGATGTGTCTCTAGCCGTTGCTTTGCCTAATATCTGTGGTCACGTAAAACAGCATCAACATTAGCTTTTGGGAGCACCGAGCGCGAGGGGTAGCAACAGCTCAATCACTAACATCCATGCGCCATTCACGATCCTACCCTTTTTGAAGAAAGAACATGAGAAACACACCAACTCATCCCATGCGCGATATGTAACCTGCATAACATAATCAAAAGCGAGAATTCAGGGAAAGGCCAAGAGATACTAGAGACAGTTTTAGATTCACAATCTCATGACATTGTTTCCTGCGGGGATAGAGTGAGTCACAATGTCCACACAAGCGAGCCATCAAGCGAACCTCTGTGAAGGCACCACTTGAACACCTCTATCCAGGATTTAAAAGGAAACACAAAACTAAAAACTTAGAGGGGATAGGCAAAACAGAAACCACATTGAGGTATATGAGCTCGAGAATTCTATTGAGACAACAAACTTTGGAGCCACCTGTCATAAATTTCCACCAAGGTCAACAAACCAAGCGATTGAAAAGGACTATCTATGAGCAAAATATGCCTTCCTCAAACAGCACTTCAACTCTGTGGAAACAGGTCAAGAAAAATAACCCTCTGAACCAACCCAACCATGAGAAGGTTTCCATTTTACAGATGGAGGAAAATTAAATGCAGCCAAAGGCCTACTTCCTCGACATATCCAATTGCTATTCCAACTTGGCGATAGGGGGAAAAGTTGGCCAGGTAAAAAGACCACAGCCCTATCGAAGGGAACCAAGTTTCTTTCCCCATCAAATTTTTTGCACTGTAGGCCAAAAGTTCACCATTGAAGAGTTTGACATACCTTGGGCCCCGTGTATTTTTTTTTCCCCTTCCAAAACAATCCAAAGACCAAGTAAATGTTACATAAAAATACCTGACAGTGGGGAATTTGTGGGCCGACAAAAGGGCACCCAGTTTCTTGACAATGCCCTCCAAAGAAATTTTCCAAGTGTCCCCCCCACCCAACAGCCAAAATCTAAATTCCTCAAAATTCAAAATTTTTTCCCCCATAACCAAAGGACATTTTCCAGAACAACTACAAAATATCTATTGATTCAACGGGTTATTACGATCACCGGCCCCCAAGCTGCTTTATTTGTACTCACATCCCAACAAGAAATTTTTATATTGAAATTCCACAATTAATTAGACATCCCGTCCCACCTTGGCATGCCCACACCCACCCTAACATAAACAACTTAATGGAACCTTCAAAACGGAAAGCTCCTACTCATACTTACTTCTGAGAAAAATTTGGACTCTCCCCGCTACAAAAATCTATGCAAAAGGGAAAAACAACGGCACCGAAACAATCTGAAAGCGCAAACCAACGCATCTGCTTTAACACTCAATGTTATAGAACGAAACCCACAACAAAATCTTTACAGCCACAGCGCACCCTCAGCCGGCGACCAAAACAGGAGAAAACAAGTTTGTCCCCCCCCAACTTCTCCATCCCCCAAAGAATTCCACGTCCCATAAAACAACACAAACAAACGATATGCTCTTTTCTGGCATTTATCCAAAAAGAGCCCTTCCAGTATAAAACTATCCCACATCAGGCTTGACAATTGTGGCCCCCCATGTCACCTTAAAATCAACAAAGGCACAGGAGACAGTCCCCCCCCACTTACTAAACAGCTAACGGCAGGCAGACTCGTAACTCATGAGGAACAAAGGGCTGATTTAGCCCACCAACCGGACAAGCAAATTATGAAGGCAAGATGTCAACTAAGAGTTGGGGTCAAACCAACAAATTCTCTTTTTTTCAATTATATTTATTGCACACAGACCGAAAAAACCACAAAAAATTATAATCACCCTACACACTCGCGCAACAAGCCCCCATACAAAAACATAAAGCAACAATAAATATAAAAAATCTTACATGGGGTACTTAACAACACAAAAATAATTTAATTAAACGCATTTCAAATTCTAACTTTTATTTTTAAAAAATATTAGTTTTTTTATTCCACATGAATTGAATTGAAAGAATTGATTTATTATCAATTCAAAACAAAATCTGTGTTTTATCTAGACTAAAATATATTTAACATCACCGTAGGCGAATATCGGGACACCGGGGGTAAACAACACCGGCTAGTTCCCCACCATTTTAATAAAAATACCGGAGAACCTAAACTAAATTTCAAATTTGAATAAATAGAAAAACAACGAACTCTCAGAGCAAAACAAAAAACAAATACCAAAAAAAAAACACAATACCAAACCCGTTTTAGTTCTAATAGTACTTTCCCACCCTCCGTAAAAACATTAAATATATTATTAATTTGCAATCTCCTTGGTTCCCCCCCCCACACGTTCCCCCCTCTGTCGTGGGTTCCCCCACCTCTACCCGTCGACTGCGCTATTAGCCGGCAAAACAGGGGAAAAATCTCCCCGAAATAATAAGATAACATATAGAAAATAAAACAAATGTTGCCTAATTCCATAAAAGATAAATAACAATGATGGTTTTTTTTTTTTTTTTGTCCCCAAACGCATAAAAAAAAATATTGGTTAACGACTGACGGAAATTCCCCCCCCCCAATAAATATTTGAGACTTCTAATTCTATTGGAAATGGGGGAAAGTGAACCGAATTAAAAAAGACCTAAATGAATTTTAATTTAAATATAATTAGAAAGTTGAATGTAATATTATTCGCCTTTTTAGTTTTTTTTTTGGATAAATGTCGTTTTTTTTTTTTGTAAATGGTGTCCTCCCAGGTTGGCGTAACAACGCGGTTGTTGTTGGCAAAATCGGGGTGCAGTTATGCCCCCAAGGGCCCGCCCCCCCCCCCCCTGCTCAAAAGGGCGCCACTAAATCTCAAATTTTAAAATTTGTATTTAAATAAATACAGTCGGACCTCTCTAAGTCGAACTCAAAAGGACCCGAAAAAAAATCGACTTCTGAGTTAGGGAAAATGGCGTCATAGGCGCCCGATTAGCAAGGATAATGTTCATATGAGAGGGGGTGGGAGGAAACAGCCATACCGGCTAGTACAGTGCTTCTCAAAGTGGGTGGTCCGTGGACCGGAGGCGCGGGTCCGATGAGAACCATCAGTCAGCCCACACAGGCGCCCCCCGCCGGCAAGTTTTAACTAGGGAAAAAAAAAAAAATTAATTACTTTTTGTTTGTGTAAAAAAAAAAAAAAAAAAAAAAAAAAAATGAAAGATTATTGATTTTTTTAAAAAACCCCCCCCCCCCCTTTATTTTTAATATAAAAAAAAATCCCCCCCCCCCCCCCCCCCCTTTATTTTTTTTTTTATTTAGACCCGGGAATTCAAAATATTAATTTTTTGTTCATATTAGGGTCCCCACCCAACCTCCCCTCCATCCCTCTCCCTCCACACACACCCCACACACACACACACCCCCCCCACCACCCCCCCCCCACCCACCCCACCCCACCCCACCCCCCCCCCCACCCCCCACCCCCCCCCCCCCCACCACCACCCCCCACCACCCCCCACCCCCCACCCCCCCCCACCCCCCCCCACCCCCCCCCCCCCCCCACCCCCCACACCCACCCCCACCCCCACCCCCCCCCCCACCCCCACCCCCCCCCCCCCCCACCCCCCCCCCCCCCCCCCACACCAACCCAACCCCCCCCCCCAACCCCCCCAACCACCCCCACCCCCCCCACACCCCCCCCCCCCACCACCCCCCACCACCCCACCACCCCCCCCACCCCCACCCCCCCCCACCAACCCACCCCCCCACAACCCCCCCCCCCACCCACCCCACCCCCCCCCACCCCCCCCACCACCACCCCCACACCACCCCCACCCAACTCCCTACACCCCCCCCACCCCCCCCACACAACCCCCCCCCCACCCCCCCCCAACCACCACCCCCCCCCAACACCCCCACCCCCCCTCCCAACCCACCCCCCCATCAAAACCCTAAAAAGTGAATTGCGTAAAAAAAAAAATAATTGCAACTATAATAATAATAAAAAAATAGCAATATCACAACAGAAAAAATAATCAAAAAAATTAATACTATAATAAAAATAAAAAATAACAAAAAATTAATAAAATAACAAAAGTGTGTTTAGTATTAGTGTGTGTTGTGTAATAAAAAAAAAAATTTTCGTTTATTTTTAATTAACCAAAAATTTTTTCATTTAATTATACCAAAATATGAAATCAACCCCCCCCCCCCCACCCCTGGGTCCCCCCCCCCCCCCATAGTGGGGGTGGGTGATGTCCCCCCCCTATAGTGGGGTGTGTGTGTGTTCTTCTGGGGCCCTCCCCCCCGTGGGGGGTGGGGGCCCGCGGCCACCCCCCCCACCCCCGGAGAGGGGGTGCCCCCCCCCCACGTTTGGGATTTAAATGGCGGGCCCTCGGGTGGGCCGGGAGGGAGGCCCTTTTTTTAGGGACCCCGTAAGTGGAAATCGCCCCGCCCCCCACCCTGCTCCCTCCCGCTGGTAGCCTCCCGCGTTACCCCCAGCCCCGCACGTCGTCCACGCCCCCCACCCCAGACGCAGGCGCCGGCCGTGCCCCCCCCCCTCCGGGGCAGGCCCCCTGGACCGGAACTGCGTGGGCCTGTCTCGGGGTGTCGGGACCGTCCTAAGCGCCCCCCCCCCCCCCAAATCCCATATATATGACCCAACCCTGAACCGCCGACCAACACACTGCCTATCGTCATTTACTTAATCCTCTACCCGTCTCTGCGCGGGGGCGACGTCGAACCCCCCAAGCGTGGGGTAGAACCTTTGGGCCAGGCGGGCGGGTCGACGGCGGCTGCGCCTGCATGGCGGTCGGGGGCCCCGGTCGCGTCGCCGGCGGGGCGGCGGGCCCCCTGTACCGAGCCGCGCTAGGCAGACGTCCTGTTGCCTTGGGACGGTCGGCACGTTGCTGCCCCCGGGCTCTTCCGCGCGGGTCCGTCCCCCCGCCCCCCTCCCTAGGTCGCCGCGGTGGCCTCTTCCAACTTCAACCTCAATATCCACTACAACTACAACTTGACCCACGTCTTCTAATACATATAACTCAATCCACACACAAACCCAATAAATACACCACTATCCCCATACAATAAACCAACCACCAACACTCCTCCCCTCCCCGCCCGAATCCCCCCCCCCACACACCCCATCCTCATCTAGAACGAACACTCCATTCCCCCCAATAGTATCACCCTCCCCACCCATTACTACCCCATAAAAAAACTCAACATAAACCCCACCCCACACCAATAAAGACAACTAAACACACCACACCCCCGAGAGTTGTCCAGAAACCTTTCATAATATGATAATCGTCTTATAAATATTAATAAGCCCACCCACCCCCCCCCCCGCCCCCCCCCCCCCCCCCCCCAAGGGTAATAAAAAAAAAGGGGGTGGAATAAGTTTGCTGTGGGGTGGGTATCTTTTTCGAGCCCCCCCCACCCCCCCTTATATCCACAAAAATATTATTAAAAAATTACAACAATTTAGGGCGGCGGTTCCGGAGTTGTAAACAAGATAAAGAAATTAGCACCAGATTGCAAGTTCACCCACTGCTTTATTAACCATGAAGGTTTCGCCACCAAGCAAATGTCAACAGAACTAAACAACGTGCTCAGCAAATTTGTAAAAGTTGTGAACAATGTCAAGGTAAATGCTTTAAATTTCAAGATTATTTGCTGCATTAAGTGACGAAATGGGTGCGAAACACAAAAACCTCTTACTGCATGATGATGTGTATTGGTTGTCTCGAATCTCGAGGCAAAGAACTCTCAAGAGTTTTTGAATTGTGAAGAGATCTCGACAAATTTCTACAGGAGAAAAAGCCAGATTGGTGTTATCTATTTCGGCTAGAAGGCTAAACATCAGACACCGCCTCTCTTTCCTGTCAAGCCTTCTAGCCACTATTGCTGTCCCAACCTCCTCTAAATATAAACATTGTCCTTGATTAATCTGCGCCTATTACGCCAGTTTCCATAACTCGTAAACTGAAATAAATAAAGAGCAATTTATAATGGAAATAAAATGCTTTATACACAAAATGATTGGACTATAGCAAAACGAAAAACCCGAATCGTACCCGAATATCGAACGAGCCCTGAAAACATTTCTTACAATGCCAACCACAGTAGTCACTGCTGAAAGGAGTTTCAGCAAACTAAAATTTATCAAAAATAACTTGAGATCGACTTCATGTCAACAACGCACATCGACATCATCTCTAGCTCTTCACTCCGTCGTAAGGGAACTTACCAGTCAAATAAACTTTGATGAAATAATCACTAATTTTGCAAACAAGAAAATTTAAGCTTTGAACCTTTGATATAGGACATAGGAGTGGATCGGTGGAGTGTTACTTCAATTTAGTTTTAATTGTGAGTTTCTATCGCTATGTATGAGATAATGAGTATGACACATTGACACTATTGTTTTTATTTATAATTCATGATACTTCAAGTTTTGCTGTAGTCTATATTAATTAACGCAACAATATCCCGTTTTATCAACCAATTTATTTGGTATTATTTAGTAAATAATAAACTGCAAATTAGTATTTGTTCTGCTTATGCATTTTACATTACTGTCACTGACAGACTACGTAATTATTGTAATACATAAAATAAGAGAAATTCAATTATTTTTTCTAACAAATGAAACAATCGCAAAGCTGAAACTTGTCAATTTATCAAGGGCGCCAAAAATAAATTAGCCAAGGGCGCCAAAATCCTAGTTACGCCTCTGTATGTGTCCATGTCAATATTATGTAAGTAATTATAAATTTAATTTTCTATATTAATATATAACATTCGTTTTTCGGTTTATGAAATTTACAATTGGTTGTCGTTTGGTTGTCAAGTTTCGATGCGTTTTGAACTACAAAGCCATTATTTATTACTGCAAATGAAATTTGCCCACCTATGCTTCAGTTTAGCGTTTGTTTTTCTTTTATACACTTTGAGATGGCATATTTGTATGTTTAAAAAAATAACATATTTAAAAATCGGACCCCTCCCCACCATAGTTTTTTAAACATTATTTACATGTAATATTTTAATGCGTCTTGGATAACTGGGAATAACAGATCTTAGCTTTTAATATAGAACTGGAAGGGGTGCTGACTTGACAATAATAAAAACGTTTATTAGAATTCCTAAAACGTGTTTATTAAATTGTATATACGATTACCTGTTGATACTTTAATATTTTCTTTATCCAGTGATTAACTTTACTTTAAAGGTTTCATGGAAAATAAATAGTTCGTTGTTATTCATATTTGTAAATAGTTACAATTTTTATTTACATGTTTTTGATAATGTAAAGGTAATAATGTATGGACCAATGGGCGCATAAACTGACAAGTCATAATAGATCTTGAAAAGTTGCTGACTTGACAACAATAAAAACGATTATGTGAATTACTAACACGTGCATATTAAATTGTAAATATGATTAACAGTTGATAAGTTAATATTTTCTGTTATCCTGTGACAAACTTTGCTTACTACGTTTCATGCAAAATAAACAGTTATTAACATGTGTAAAATTACAGTTTATTTTTTACATGTTTTGATAATGTTGTGGTAATAATTTATGGACAAATGGGCAAATAAACTGACAAGTCATAATCATCGATGAACTTAAACGGCTTCAAATCACAGACATGCGTGATGTGGATCACATTACAGTCACATAATTTATTTTTTACGCACTGTGCTGTATTATTGGTGCAACTCATAATTGGTGCGCACTATTCAATGCTGCAAGTTAAGTCCGGCTGACTCCTCAGCAATATTTGTTAATACGTCGAACTTCAAACTTATTTGCCGCAGTTATACTTTATGCTGTGTGTAATTCACTATGCATTTACTATTATCATGATTATATCATTATTATTCATGCAAACTTATATAACACGAAGCCTAAGCTTGGATGTTTTCTCATAACACATATATTCGTATATATAATCAAAATATATACTCTGCTATGTCCGTTCCTAACGCTAGATTTTAGAAAGCCCACCGCTAAAAAAATAACCTTGAAAAATATATTGCAAAACGTCCGCATAAAATTGTTCAATATGGAAAAGAGATTTAATTTTTCTCTCTTGGTCTCTACATTTTCTGTTTATTTACTATGCGGCTTTCAGGCACAAGGGACAATTACAAAAACTGAAATATATCCATTTTGAAAACTTCCGTTATTTTTGACGGGTAATACACTAGTATATATATGTTTAGCATTGTGTTCTGATAAATAGTTTCCTGGGATGAAGATAATGGATTTTGCTTTTCTCTGAAATCCCGATGATTCACGCTATACGTTTTGGATAATTGTTTGATTACTCACGAGGCCCCTGCTATTTATATCAAGCGGGATATTCAATTTCTAGGCAAGGGATACATCTTTAATTAAAATTGTGTACACTCCTTGTTATTTGTCTGGGCATCTAAATTCATTCAATTTCAAGCTCTAAAACCAAGTATTTGTCTTATTTAGATAAGTTATTCCGAACACACATTATTGTCTATTGTATTTTCGTAAAGTGGGCAGATGGATATGTCATTTTCATTATTACACAAACATGTTCCATTGGTCCGACACTTGCTTACAGGTGTCATCGAACGAAGTTTAAAATTCACATGTAAATCAATTTCTTCGTACTGATCATCGTTAGAATTTAAATTACTGAGTAGAAAATTTGGTTTTCTTTTTATCATGACAACTACGATGGATATAAGAAACACCAAAGAAATAATAGAAAATGAAACTATAAGTATTGATATGTTTGATGAATCTGTCTTGCACTTAACAATGCTGGTACTCAGAAAACTGTCGTTGATCAATGTTACTGAAACTGGCTGTTGCCAACTGATCTGAAATGTTTTGAAAGATGTGATGTTGTTGTTTGGGGCCTTAGTAGCTGTTAATTTTATCGTATCACAAATCGGTTCACCTCGCATACAAGTTATATTATAATATGAATTCTCAAGACCTATATTAACTCGATTTAAAGAACAGTTGACACTGATATGAGTTCGATTATTCTCCATTTGTGATTGCTGCTGTTCTGGTAGAAGAGTAAAGACTGAGGAGTTAGATGGTTGTGACTTCAATACACACAGGCCAAGCTCGACACCAGATAAGCAGTTTAGAAATCTATGGACGTAAAGCAAATAAAACAAAAATATAATTTTCACATGTATAGTTTACAAATAATATGTTTAGAAACTATAATTTTATACAACCACACACATACATATGCATTCATAACTTTATTGAATGTCATGCTGCAGTTTTGAACTTTCCCTTATGAATCGTTTGGAGCCGAGGACTCATTTATTTATTTTTTCTAATATTGATTTTATAACAAAAGTTTATAACAATTACTACATATTTAATGGACACCAAAGCATTTTAATTTATGCTTTGCTTGATTAGGAAATGAATATTTTAAATTGAGGGCATTTTTAAAAATACATAACTATTTGTTACCGGGGAGATGAAGGAAAATATACCAAACTTGGTCAACAGAATTATGGATGATCCATATTAAAATACATTATGCATTTGGACTTTTAATCTGCTCGTTATTTGGTAAAAGGCCCGTATATATTTTGCTTTATACAATAGTTATTTTTAAAAACCAAACATTTAACACAAGTATTGAATCAGACAAGCATTGAACTTCAAGCGAAGTTACTAGTTATGCACTTTGAGCTGCATACCTCTATCTATATTTAAAATATGTTAAACTTAATTGAATTTTTCAATTTACTCTGGGCTCTTCTGGAAAATTACGTAATTAAATTTATATGCCAGATTTCCTTTTTCCCCCGCTTTTAATGGAACGAACTTTTATCTCATTTTTAGTTAAACTATGAATTTAACAGAAGTCTCAAATTTAGATTATTATCTAACATTTTCTAGGAAATCCTCTATTTTAAATTTTTAATATATCTTCGTTATTATCAAACGATTTTAGTTGGGCGAAATTTAAATTTTTACCACTCTTAATTTTTAGACTATGAATTTAATACGTTTTATTCTTCTATTCATTCGGTTATTAAGTTGAATGTTTCAGATTTTTTTTAATTTTTTTTTAAATATGCTCTATTTTACATTTATTTAATGACACTTGTCTTTAAGTCTAATCCCATTATTGTTCATACTGATAGGGCAAAACTCGCGATAAAAAGGGTATGCAAGGTACTCTCTTTAAACTTAAATGGATAATGGTTAGAGATATTGTATATCTTGTTTCTAATGATATATATGTTAAAAAATAGTTACCAGGAAGAAATGGGTTTTATACTTTTCGTTTTTGTAAGCTAGGGACTAGTGGACCTTTCTAGTAAATATCTGTAGACTTAGCAAGTAGCCAATGAAACATAACTGGACTTTTAGAATTTTTTTTAACAGTTTCTGATATCAAAAGTGGTATGCGTGAACCCAACAGGACGTAAAAGAACAACGGATGTTTATGCAAAAAGACATCGTCGGCGAACAAAGGCTTTCGTCGACACGTTATTTATTTTGTGACGTCCTGTCAAGGTCATACCTGTAACATATTACTTTTATATATGTGTTGTAGGCGTTCTTACATAACACAATCTTTCGTGCAATAATTCCTTGAAGCACCAATGTTAATGAAATAACTTTACTACGAACATAATATACATAAATATAAAATTGAGGTTTCACATCGTGGAGACATAACCAATACAGTCAGACATCACTAACATTTTCCCGCGCTTCACTCACGTGACATCTCTGTCATCAAACTCATCATTCACACGTGAAAATGCCTAAGAATTGTTATATGACATTTTATGTACCTAGCTTTATTGCTGTCACTTATCTTACCGTTTTTTACTATGGTAACATTAGACTAATTCCATTTTGGATTCCGTAAATAAAAAAGATCAGAATTATATTATGCCGATTAAAAATAAGAAAGAAAAGTAAATATGAAATAGACAATATTTTACTTGATCTGACTTTATGTCATGCGTAAAGCCATTGAAAAAAGTAATTATAGCAAAGACCCTACTAATATTTCATTAATGTACTGTCGTTTGCTAACAGTTTACAAAGACTTTTGTCTTCTTATGCGCATACCATAATGCAAAGTATCTACAAAGACACATAGGTACATGGTTAACATTGGAAAATAAAATTTACACTTGAGTTAAACAGAAAATGTATGTTACAGGAAGGAAACAGGACAGAAATTATGAGGTACAAAAAATTGATTACTTATGCCGAAATATAGTGACAATGGCGATACATATGTTGTCTAAATGACTCGCTTGTCAAAAGCAGTTTTTTTTTAAATGCTAAACGTGACTTGAACTTTGTTATGATTAAAAATATTTACTGTTATTCTCGTTTTTATAATCACAATTTTAGTAAATTTAACACCTCTAAAATCTGTCACAAAAATAAAACTGCTAAATTGCTTCATGATTTAATAAGAATTTTTTTTTCGTTTCAACATGGATGATATCTACATAAAATTATAGGAATAAATATTTTAGTATAATTTTCAAAAAAAAATCAAATATACCTGTTAAAATTCCAATGTTAGATAATATGCTAAATATATACATGCATACATATATATACTATATATATATATATATATATATATATATATATATATATATATATATATATTATAATATATATATCTATGTATAATTAAATGTTGACAAAATGTTCACATAATCGTTCATATAGATTCATTCCTTCATTAGCTAACTATTAATTACCTTAGTGAATTAATTAGCTAGCAACTTTTAAACTTGCACTGATTAAAACTTTTATTATGTTTATTAAATGTTTATTTTGTAAACAAAAACTATAATTGTTTTACGGGACTTACCCCATAAGTGCAAAGTCATAAATGTAAATCATGTGTCCATCGTTCTGTGAATCTAAAAGTAGAACTAAGTTTTTCTGTGTTGCTTCTTCAAAGTTCATTCCAGCTTTCATGGTATTAACTAAGAAAAACATCAACACCCTCTTACAGAAAAGTACGTTCATATTCCTTTAAATTAAAGTTTTAAAAAGTTACAAATATCAAACTAATATAATGAACCTCAAATGTTAAAAATGTTTGAGTTCATAATCTAACGACCGTTGCTTTTAAATAAAAATATTATAAATTAAGATTTTTCGAAACTATACGTCATGAAACCTGAAAAAAAAATTTAAAGAAAAGAAGAAAAAAAAAGCATAAAGCAAAAACAAACACAAAACACCACCAAGAAACAAGATATACTAAAATATTATAGCTTCAAGTCTATGAATCTAGAGTTTAATAATCCTAACAGCAACAACAGCAGTCCCCAATGATTATACAATACGTAAATTACCAAAAGTCAAAACAAACATACTTAAATAAGATGACTCATTCGTCTTTTAATTTCGTCACCATTTATAAAACGCTGAGATTACTAAATTGGTTAAGATGTATATGATCATTACTCATCAGTGAATGTGAAAAGAAAGCAAAATCCCACTCAAAAACTACAACTATAATGACTTGTAAATAGTAAGCCTTTATAGTTATTGTTAAAAAGCATGTGGTTTTTTAAGCACTCAAAATTTATTACAATAAATAGCTATTACCCTTGAAATAAAATAGTACAATGACATAAAATTCGTACCTACATGGGTAATATTAAAATTCTTAAAACATATTATATCGTAAAATATTTATGTAAAAATATTAAACTTAAAAGAAAGGAAAAAAACAAACAAACATGGACACAGTATATAGGGAAAAAGAATTATCAAAAGTTACAGTGAAAACCACAACAGGAACAAGATTCTGCAGTTGAGTAAAACTATGAATTTGGTTAATTCCATATGGAGCCAACGTACCAAATCGTTTAATAAGTATATTTTCATGTGGATCCTATCATGGGTATTGATTGCATATAAAATACCAGTTACTGCGATATCTGAAATGCCGTCATGGTCAACACTGTTAAAATGTTTAGACACAGGACATTGAGCCTGTTCATTTATATTATACAGGTGTTCTCTAAACCGATCTCCAAGACGAAGACCTGTCTCACCCACCTAAATTTTATTACACCTCTTGCAAAGAATTGCATAAATCACGTTGCGACGTGTGCAAGTGAATCCATCTTTTATTAATGAAATTTTCAAGAGGGAAATACATTTTGTTAATTTCCATCACATATGGACAAGTATTGCAACGGTTACGGTCAAAACCTTTTTGTTCCAATATGTGCTTTCATTGTGGGAAGGTTTACTTATTATAAGTATATCTCTGAGGCTTCTATCTCTCCGAAGAGAAAAAACATGAGGATTTTTGAAGACCTGCTGAGTTAGAGAGTGAGTCAAGAGGATTGGTCGGTTTTTGAGAATCACCTGGCAGCCTTTAAAATTATAGGGATGAAAAGTTAAAATAAATTTAGATCGATCACATTGATCAGAATAGATGATTTAAACGTGTCCTGTCTGGTCATGCCTTTTATTCGATTGACAGCGGATATTAAAACTGTTTCCGGGTATAACCTCCTTCGAAAAAAAAATATCTAGCATTTCATTACTGTTCTCCAAAAAGTCTGCCTCATCACTGCAGGGTCTTTTAAGTCTCAATAGTTGCGAAAATTGAATAGAGCTCTTAAAAGATTCAGGATGGGACGATGTATAAATTGGGAAAAGTTGGCTGTCTGTAGACTTGTAAAAATTGATGTGGATATTTTGTTTTCTTTCAAATTTAATTTGTATGTTTAAAAAATAAAGCTCTCATTTATTGTTTTCATTGCACAATTTTTTTTGTATATTTTGTATTTTATCTAAAAAATTATTGCAGTCCCTTTCTATATGAACTATTACCCTTGATTGTGGGATGTTTTCTTCTATTTTTAGCTTCACAGTTTTTTTAAAATTATTATTCACACTCTAACTTCATTTGGCAACGTCTTTCCTTAACTGAACGCCTTAAACCTCATTCCAAAAGTATCGCTTTCTAACCTTACGCACCAAATCCCACCTACATTGCACAAGTTTTCTCGATATATTCTACTCATGACTTTTAGACTTATACCCTTTTTTGTTTCCTCTTCCCTATGTCATCGCTCACCACCCCAGTAGAGTAAATTTTCTCCTCACACGTCGTCCCCACCTATGTTCTTACAAAATCAATTACTTAAGTATACTGCATACACATACACATTTTCAAAGCCCATGACATCTAATGTATCTTGATTTTGCTCATAAACTGTGTAAAAAAATACACAAAATAGTATTATTTTAATGTTTCTAGCTATGTCGATACATTATTAATAAATCAAAGCTCTAAAATTGATTTACTCTATCTAAAAACATCACATATGTTAACTTAGAATTTAATTTTATGATCAGATTTAGGTAACATCCCCACAATTTCATAATAATCAAATTTGAGCTTTGAGTCATTGAAAAGCCTACAGAGATCAATTTTAACCGAATACCCTTAAAAGCATGTCGGAATGTATTTATAGTTCAGACCCCTACAACTACACTGAAATAAATTTAAGGTTAGAACCCTACAAATTCATAGAAATAAACTTTTATGTTAGATACCTACACCCTAAAGAAAATCTAAATTTAGGTCAGACCCCAGAGATCTCATAGAAATATATTTTTCACAACCGTATACATGTTTAGGTTGTACATTTTACCGGCCTTGTTGTCCTGTGAGGTGTGGTTGAAGATGCGAAGTTTGCAGCCTTTCATAGAAAAACAATGTTTGTTCATGACCACAATCTAATAATTTAATGTTTTTTTTTAAATTTCAGGTGTAGATAAAAACTCTGAGATTCTATTCCAGAGTAATGCATTTCTGTTAGAACTACAAGATTTGTTTTATGTTTTAACATACATTGGTCAATTGTTTGTAATTCACATGTACCCTCGCTTTAGTCCTTTTTTCCGTATCAGATTGTTTCTCACACACATTGGACATTTTTTTATCAAACCAAATGGCCTCACTACACCCCTAAAGTCAACTTAGAAAAATCGGTGTATTTTAAATTTTATCCAATGTTTATGTTTTCAACAAGTATCCTACAAGCGTGTCATGAAGAAATAAAATGGCTTATCACTCAAATTGTTTTAGTAAACAATATTGTAATGTTAAAAAATAACGTGTTTCTTTGTTTGGTCTACATTGTTTTCGTTTGATTTCCTGTTTCTATATTTTTTACATCTTGCAATAGTTATATATATATTATATGTATATTAGGGCTGTTAACAGCCCTAATAAAGCCAACAATGAAAATTTATGATGCCATAACGCTAACGCTTATTAAACGTTCTTGATGAAAATCTAATTATAACCTGAATGTTTCCTTTATATGTCATCTTTTAACCAACTACGCAACAACAAAAAAAGACAAGTGTGTTAACATTATTGGCTCATGTGATGAGCGGGTCTAATTGACAATATAACCAGTCGAGCTGAACAATTATTCACATGTAACTGAGGTAACAGATATGAACAAAACAGTCTTGGCAAGGAATGACATTATCGGATATCGGTGTTTATCAGTTTCCAACATTATAGAGGGCTAAACGATTCGGGAACTTCCATCTCCGTTTGGTAACGCAGTAACTCATCAGAAGAGCTGTCGTCATTTTCTGTCTCTGAGTCAGAATCCATTACTGCCATTAGCTTAATACGCTTTTCATTGGTTTGATAAGTAGGCGAAGTTTTATAACAATGGTAGCCAAACTTTATGAACACTAATTATAGAGCATAGGTCTATTTAAATGGAAATAAATTTCAAAGTGATTTTACTAAAAAATTATGTAAGTTTATTTAGTTTGTGCAAGAAATAAGTTATTTTAACCAGATTTTGCCTATAATTTAGACAGATGGTGAATTGTATGTTTACATATTTTTTAAAATGTTTTTGACCTTTCTATAGTTTACTTAGCCAATAGATCTTTATTTAATTTTAACATAGTTCAATTGGATAAAATTGAAGTTCATTTCATTATTTATCATCCTGATTTTCAACAGGCCAAACTTCAAGTGTCACTGCTGTAAACCTAAATTAATTATTGTTATAGCTAATGGATTTCTTAGGAATTTTACTTTGTATTCCAAAAACAGTCTCGAGGAAGGATTATTTTTACAAGGGGTCGGGTAATTAGTAATATAGAACTGTTATTTTCTATAAAATATTTAGGTTCTTAGTTATTTATACGAAAAATAAACTAATATGTGGAATACAGGTTTGTCTGTTATTGAAAATAGCTTTATTTTGGTAGATACCTTAATATTCCTAACTGGAATGGGATCAAAAAGAATATTTGAGAGAATAAAAAAATGGAACTCACTTGAAACTGAATCTTCTCTGGAATTGTATACCACTAATTTTACAAAGATTATATAGATAAATGAAACAAATAATGAATCTTGTTAAAAATGGATTTTTTACCCGTGTTCCCTTCAAGCTGCTTGAACCTTGCATATATATGAACGACGCAACGAAGCAGTTTAAGATTACCGAGCAGCACATTCTGTAAAATATTGCACGCAAGAAATGGATGCTGTACAACTTTGAACACGAGTTGTTTTTTTTTAACTTTCAAGACGGACCAACAACCCTTAGAGGGAATATTGTTCTTGACCCCCGTCTCATAGGATTCAATATTAGGTATTAAATAACATTCATTAAGTTAGTAGAGCAAACAGATGATTTGTATATCATTTTGGTCTAGTTCTATTTATCCAACCGATAGCCAATGTTTAAAAATATAATTTAAACAGCTGATATTAGAAAAAATGGTACTCTTCCGCAGTGAGGGAATATTAGAGGTCCAACTCTTATTAAAAGTTTAATATTGGCTTCTAATTTTTGTGTAAGCAGTTTGGTGTTAATCCAACCATCAATCAGCTAGTCAACATAAATGTTATATTAGAGAAATGAAATTTACACCCGGCTCGAAACGTTACTTTATGAAAAGAAAAATTTAAATCCTCTATATTTTGGTGTGGAACATGATTCCTATAAGTACCAAGTTCGGTAGATCTACATCAATCCGTTTAGAAACGTATGTAACACAAAGCCAGCGAGTATGACATTTTTAAAATAACATTATACAAACTATGATAATGTTTTAAAGTTCACAATGGGATTCAAATTTAAATTGCATATCAGGCTGTTCGATGACATTTATTAATTTTTTAAACTCTAACTTGGAATAATATTGTATGACTTTTTATTGTGAATTGTAGTGTAAAAAAGCAAATTAAAAAGCCAAAAACCAAACGTACAAAGTGCTATTATTTTATTAAAACTTGACTCATAATAATAATAATAATAATATACTAACAATAATTCTGTGAACTTTGCAATCATGTCTTAGATCAATTTTACCCATTCCAAATTTTTAAAGTGTTTTTTAAGCAACAATTATTTTAATAGATCCTAACTCAACAAAATACTTTATATTTAAAATAATCAAAATTTAATTAATACAAATATATAAAAATAATGTGTTTGAATTAAGTATCTGTGACATCATAATTAAGCTAAATTAACATTATTTTAATACTAAATAATTATATGTATAATGGAATAGACACACATATTTTATACATACCGTATATACTCGTTCTAAAGCCGACCTTTTTTTGGACAAAATCTAGGGGGAAATGTGTGTGTTTAAGGGGGGGGCTAGGCTTGCGAGCGGGTGATAGTTGATTTCTGCATGTGCGATCATTGGATATCGGTGTTGTAAGGGAGTAAAGTAGGGGAGGGAAGGCATCTACTCTCACGGGCTTGTGTCAGTATGCCAAGGTTTGAATCAAAGCAATTATGAAACACACCGCCTCCCTTTTATGTCAAGTCAAGCCATCTAGCCGGTATTGCTGCCTCTCCTCCCCCCTCTCAATATCAACATTGTCCTTGATTAATCTGCGCCTATTTACGCCATTTTCACTAACTGGCAAACTCCGTAATTCGATTGTTTTTCGGGTCCGTGTGAATTTTCAAAGGCATGCTGTTACTCTTTTTAAAAAGAAACATGTTCCTTCCCCCATCCTCTGTGGCGGGAGAAAAGTGGAGGAGGTGAGGGAAGCTTTCTATAATCACAGGCTTGTGACGGGATGTCAAAGCAAGTTAGTTTCCTTTGATGTGAAACACCAGACACCGCCTCTCTTTGTACTGTCAAGCCTTATAGCCAATGTAGCTTCCCCCGACCCTATCCCTCTCAATAGCAACATTGTCCTTGATTAAAATTCTCTTAAAGGCCTTTATCCTTAACTCGAAAACTCCAAAGTCGACTTTCAGTTTGACTTATAGAGGTGCGACTGTATTTTTCTTTGAAAAAATGTGTACCATGTTGTTAACACTGTCCTATTATTTTTTGGGGTCGGCTTGCGAGCGGGTTACACACTTTTATACTATTCTCTTCCAAAAGTGTGTGTGTGTCGGCTTATGAATGAATGGTCTATAGAACGAGTATATACAGTAATTTGATTTTAATTTTATATATACACACACATATATACACACACACACACATATATATATATATATATATATATATATATATATATATATATATATATATATATATATATATATATATATATATATATATTAGGGCTGTTATCTATTAATTTAAATGTAATCGTTAACTTTTGAAAAATTAACGATTAATTAAACTTTAATTTCGATTACAGGTAAAAATAAATATTTATAACGTCATTAAACTGAACATTTCAAGGGAAGTAACAAAAACAGGTAATTGACTTTTTTATTTTATTGAGTTATTTCCCCTGTCTCACAGACGTTGAAATTGAGAATATTTTGAACTAAATTTTATGACAATGTGTTGATACTTGATCGGATGTTTATGCTGAAGGTGGTACGTCAGCGATGTATTTGGTCATTTGTAAGAGAATTGTTTATGGCAGTGAACATAGTCAACTTTTTCACCATCTTCGACTTTTCCATCCGCAGTTAGCTTAAAATCAAACTTTTTGCTCAACTTTCCAGTTCTAGGTTAAAATTTAACTGCGCTGATGCTGTCAGCCATTTTTAAGTTGACGTCTGCCGGTCCACATAACTTAATAAAATAAATTATAATATTACGTGGGTGAAGTTTGTAAGTAAAAATATATAAATTATTATTAATAATTAATTATTTATTAATAAATTTTTTTAAAAAATAGTATAAATATTTTCTTTAATTTTAATCGAATTTTTATCAATTAAAATAATTTTAATCGATAAAAATTTTAATGATTAATCAAGAAATTAATCGTTAATTTCCGCAGCCCCAATATATATATATATATATATATATATATATATATATATATATATATATATATATATATTTATATATATAGGTTGATCCTCTTTAATGAAATATATTTCTTTAATTAAAAATTGTATAACTAGATTCTTATTAACTGAATTATGAAAAGCCAATGAATTTACTTTTTATTAATTAAATGTAAGTAAACGAAATGTTCATTAAACTGCTTTATATCTAGGCAGTATATACTTAAATTTCTCTATTCCAAATAAAAAATATAACTGTTCTTAAATGAATTAAGATATTTTACAATTACTCATTGAAATTCTGTAATAGTTTATTTTTATAGCCTATTCCTTTAACCGTAAAAGAAACAAATAAAAAAATGTTCAATGTAGAAAACAAAATATACACACAAAAAATCAGTACGACAGTGTGGTGATGAAGGTTCGAAAATCTGATAATGCTAACATTTAAATACAAATGGATCAAATTTGAAAATTAGATGAGTAAGTAAATCGGTAGATAATTTGTCCCAATATTTCTTTTATTCGTTTAGAAAGATGTATTTGATTGTTTACATCAAATGTGCAAATGTACTTTTAAAAATGTTGGAGGTTGACTTCATTGGCTAAATTGATTTAGCGTCAACAAAGACATTCATTCACGTAAATCAACATACATGATTTAACTTGGTCGAAAAGTCAAACTGTATCTTTAAAATTAAACATCAAAGGTCAGCTGGGAATCAAACACTGAGTTTTAAATTATTATTTTCGATTTGCAAAATTAAAGCAACAAACTGTGCTGAAAAACCTAATAATGTATGTTATTGATGTTACACACTCAGTGGCAGTACAGGTCTCATTTACCGTCTCACAATTATTTTCCCCTTATATTTTTCATGGTTTTAGTTTTAGGCTTCAATTTCGAACTAAAACAAAAAATATATTTTGTTTGCAGTTTACTTGTTAGTACTATTTTGTTATCCGTATATTGAAGACTTCCGTCCAAAGATGATTCCAAAAGATTGTTGAGGATATTGATGAATAACCCATGCAAATAATCAAAATGATATCCTTGTAAATTAGAGGTTCATTTAAAGTGCGAGATGAGTTAATAGCGGTAAAAAAAATTATAAAGAAAGAAAGAAACACAGCTCCTTTGGACACCAAAGCGTGGGTCATAACTGAGTTGAACTCATGACTTCTAGATGGTGTGTAACGTTGTAGCGAGCTTTTAACTCTATCTCCATTCATAAATCTGTGTATATTTGTAATATTTTTAAGGTAACTTGGACAATACGAAATAATTCAAACTATGGCTAAAATATTGCCTAAAAAACGAATTAAAATCGAGAAATTAGTTTTTGGTGATTACCATGAGAATTATAAAAAGTATACAAAATATGAGAAATGCACTTTCCTTTTCAAATCTAACTGATAACAAAAAAGTACAAAAATAGTTTATTAATGCTTTTTATTAATATTTTCATTTGGCTCCATATCATAAGGAAAGTTCACGTTAAGAAAAACTTTTATCGAGTATCTCCTCGTTAGTCTAATTAATAAATTTAAAAAAAAGAATTATTGATAAGACATAGCTACCTTTAAGAAAAAATTAATTACTTTAGGAGGTATATTTGTCACTACGTTTATGTGAAATGAAAACATAAAGGATCTTTAGTAGACATTAATAATAATTTGATTATTTAATTTGCGCCGTACCCACGAAAGCAACTGGGCTCAAAGCACGTCACATTAAAACAGTTCTACACAAAAAATAATCAAGGCAATAAATGTAAAACATGCATATCGTAACTACAACGCATAAAGATATTACGTGTGAAACTAGGAATAGCTGGATTTAAAGGTATATAACACGGTACATTTGTAAAAGGACATAATATGTTTTTGCTTGGGTCCTATAAAAGATTTATATTCAATTTTCTTTTTGTCATCACATAGGCATCAACATTCTGTACGAGCCTAATTGAAACAATCGTATACAAGATTTTCTGGGCATAGCGGTGTGTCTTAGTTCAGTGCACTGATGTAGTGATAGACCTAACATGGGTTTCGAACCTCATTAAAACCCATGAGAAGTCATTCCATCGGAGCAGAAACTTTCCTTTGATATATATTTGGAACAATATTTAAATTTCACACCCTGTCGTTATTTATTATAAATATTCTGATTCTGTTTGTAGGTCAAAATATCGCAGATAATTGTATTCATTGCTTTCGGATAATGGTTTCTTAATAGTCTCAATGGTTTGAAACTTCCTTGACTTAGATGGCACAGAAGACATCGGAGGTACTTCAGGCTTGCCAGAACTTTCAAGCTGACGATTCGTGTGACAATTTGTCTGTTTGGGAACCCCTGGATTGTGTGATGCTATCATTTGCTCTACTGTTGATGGTTGATACTAAGGGTTGGCTCTGATAACGAGTAGTGGTTATGTCTTTATTAGCCGTCCCATCTAAATTTCTATATTTTTCGCCCAAATAATAAATTTAACGACAGCAAAAACACTAACTATCAAAATGAATATATAGACAGGAAACAACCAAAAATATTGAATTTTAGGCAAAGAAGGAACGCAAGTTGTTTTAACTTTAAAATTAGCCAGTGAGTTGTTAATTATCGAGAATTCCAAGTCGAAACTTATTTCATACTTTTCATATCTTATCATCTCCTTATTTTCATAATAAATTTTTAAATGACATGTGCTAGTAGAATTTTTACACGACATTTGCAATTGGTTAGAATTTGGAATTAAATTAATGTCACAGTACACGATTCGAACATTTATAAAACCAGTGTAAAGATTATTTCGACAAGTTTCTGTCATTACAAAATATGACGCATTTGCATAGTTTGTCATTGTGTACGTCTTTATCCCGGTTTCTGGTAGACAGTTAAGAAAGCTGCGAAAAAGAAAAAAAAAGTATAAGGAAACATTTTTCTAAACAAAATAATTATATTCAATTAACGTTATACATGTGTGCATTTGATGGTTTAAATCATTCTATTTATTACAAAAAACACAAATTTATCAGAAAATTCAATGCCATAAAAATGTATATGTTTTCGGTTGCTAAGATGTCGTTTTAATATAGTTTATTCAAAAACATTAGCATCCCAATGAACGCTTAAGTCAAGTAGGTGATCAGATAGGTTTAAAATGTAAACTGCATGTAATGTTACATCAGTTTTGAAAATTTTAACACGTTTTAAAAAAGTTTTTTAAATTTTAAAAAAAATGTAATTAAATTTCTGTAAAAAGTTGATTGTATTTTTAAATAAGGGGCTAAAACTTTGAAGCATAACTTACCTTTTTAAGGCTTTTTCACTATACGACACGTTGACATTTAGAGTTGGAAAATTTAAAAGTAGGCTGCCATCATTTGCATTGATAATATACACTAAAACCAAGCCGATGTACACTACAGTGGTACTAAAAAAGTAGATACTATGTTTTAATAACTGCTTGCAACTCCTCATTCTATCACACGGGAACAAGAGATTTATAAATACTTTTTTTAATGCTTCATGAACGTTTAAGTATAGTTTTTTATACTTTCATAAGATATATAACTTAACTTTTTTTTTAAAATTGTAAGTATTATACTTCCTTTTTTAGCTCTCTGGATATTTAAAACTTGTGACCCACATTCAAACAAAATAAAGTTTATATATATATATATTTATGATAAATTTGGATTTAGGTATTCCATGAAAGCAAAGGCGTTGTTGGGATGTTTTACATCCGTGAACAAATTATACAATTGTGCCCTGCCTCTGTTAAACGAATATCTAACAATTGTTCAATTATTTTATATAACTTTGTAAGTCTTTTTTTCTTGGTGCTTCTTTACCATGGCACCAGGGGACATATTTTCTCCGCCCCAATCTCTTTAAGCCTTTGGGCGTAAGCGATTGCTTCCCATTAAACCGGATAAAAAGATTAAGTATTAGTCATGATGGTTAGTGGAGAGAAACTGCGTCTCCTTGAATAAGATATATGAATATCTGTTGAGACTTTAAACACTTTAATTTTAGGTCGTTTGTTTTTTACCAATTGATTTCAAAATATTTAGATTGTTAACATTGATTGCAAGCTATACGAATACGGACTATAACTTTTAGAAAATAGGAACAACCATGCAAAGATTTTTGAAAATGCCACTAATATTTTTTTAATTCATTAGGATAATTAGGCAAGGAACAGCCGACAATCTCATAATGCTAACATTTAAATAAGAATGGATCAAATTTGAAAAGTATACAGTAATTAAAATGTCCCATTAATTTCTATTTGTTTTACCAAGATATATTTTACTTTTTTTTCAACAAATGCTCAAAATTACTCTTAAAAACCTTTGCAATGGTTAAAATTATTCAGCATCAACAAAGACAATTTATTTACATTATTTAACATACATAATCTAACTTTGTCAAGAAAGTCAAAATGTATCTTAAAACTTAAACATCGAAGGTCAGCAAAGAATCTATTGCTCATTTTTCAAATTTTTCTTTTATTTTTAATTTACAAAACGTAATGAAACAGTGTTGAAAAACTTACGATATTTAGAACATGACTTCAGTAATAGTCGAAATCTCATTTACAATGTCCTCCTTATATTATTAAAATTATTTTTTCGGCTTCGATTTTGAACTAAACTAAAATGTTAATTTTGTATGGATTTTACATTTTAGTTTTATTTTGTTATCCGTACATCGAAGACGTTCGTCCCTAAAATGAATCTTATCTTATCTTATCTGTTTACAGACGCTCCTTCTATACAGAAGATTATTGCGTCCTACGCTTATCTATGGTTTGTGTTTAGTCCTGCATTTTTATTAGAGATTTAAATGTTGATAAAGTGTTGGTTTTCCTGGATTCTTCAGGCAACCCATTCCACGCCCGAATTCCGGACGGGAAGAAGGAAAACTTGTATGTGTTTGTTCTTGCATACGGAATAAGAAAGGTGTTTTTATCCTTATGTCTATCTGAGGGTTGTATTAAGTTATCTTTGTGTTGTATTTCTAAATTAGAATTAATTGCTTTATGTATGATTACTACTTTGCTCTTGGTTCTTCTATCCTCTAGTGTTTCAAGGTTTAATGATTTAACTAATGGTGTTATTCTTGTCAGTTTTCGAATATTCTCCAGTAATGAATCTGGCAGCTCTTTTTTGAATTTGTTCTAGTTTATCAATGTTTTCTTTGGTGGATGGGTCCCATACAGAAGATGCATATTCTAGTACAGGTCTCACCAAAGTGAGGTAGCATTTTAGTTTTATATCTCTATTACATTTGTTAAAGTTCCTTTTTATAAAGCCTAAGGTTTTGTTTGATTTTTTAATAACTTCATTGACATGGGGATTCCATGATAGTTTCTCATTTATTAAGACTCCTAAGTATTTTGCATCTTTAGTTTGGGTCAGTTCTTTTCCATGAAGGTAATATTTTGAATTTATTTTTTTTTAGGATTTTGATAAATAACCAATGCGAATATAATCAAATTGTTATCACTGTAAATTTGAGTTACATTTAATTTTAGGAATGGAAAATAGCAGTAAAAAAATTAAACATCCAGCAAGAAAACTCAATTGGACACCAAGATGTGGGTTATAAATGACGTGAACTCCTGATAACTAGATGGTGTGTAACGTTGTTTCGAGAGGGAGGTGCTTATCTATATTTATTAATGTTGTTGTATTTATAGAATAACTTAAATTAAATTATTCAATTTTAAGTAGTTCAAAATATGCTTTAAATATTTCTTTAAAAATAAAAGTATTCAAATGGAAATAATTTACAAATCCTGCTGATAAACATTCGCATTATACCGAGTATACAAAAATGCCAAATGTACTTCCTTTAAAAAATCTAACTTATAATGCAAAAGTACAAAAATAATTTAAAAACGTTTCTGAGTAACATTGCCATTAGCTCCATATCAAACTGGACATATCACATATAAAAAGGCTATTCTTTGTATTATACTAATTGCATTATTGGTTTTTTTTTCAAAATTATTGATGACACATAGCTAACTATGAAGAAAACTATTACTGGTATATTCTTTTGCAGATATATTTGTCCCTACCATTATGTGAACTGCAAACACAAGCATCTTTAATAAAAAAAATGATAAAACTATTTGATAATTTTATAAAGCCATGTACACCCGCAAACAGATGGGATCACTGCGCTTCGCATAAAAATAGTTAATAAAAATTTAATAATTATTAATATATTAAAGGTAAAACATGCACATCGTAACTACAACATATAACGACATAACATATGACAGTATGCACAAATACAACTTTAAACATTAGAAATGAAAACATTAAAATTAAATTACAAGGATTAGGATGTAAGTACAGCGTCAGATTTTCTTTAATACTTTTTAATTCATGACATGCATTTTGGTCTGTAAAAAGAAATTGAAAACCACGAAAACTACATTTTCTAGTCGTGGTCCCGCCTCCCGCGGAAAAAAAAAGTCAATAAAACAAACCCGTAAAAACAAAGTTTTTGACTATAAATCCCTTATATATGAGACATAACTAACAGCATTGATTATTTTCAAACATTTACAGACTGAATCTGTCTTAACTCAACTTTGCATCATAACCCTAGTGGGGGGGGGGAGGGGGGTGGGGGGGGAGAGGGGAAAAGTCTGGTCACCGATTCGCTTGACCGAGCTCAGAGTGACACGTAAAATGTAAACAAAAGCGCCCGTCGCTTCGTTGGGTCGCCTCAATGCGTCAGCTCAAAATTTCACGTGGGAAAAAAACAATAACAAACAGTGAATTTAAATTACATACCTCATATAAGGATAAACTAAAAATGCATTAATTTAATTACGGTACGTTCGATCGATCTGAAATTTTGATACGATGCATTGTTAGGTTAGACGGGTCCGTGTGCCAAATTTCAGTTCGATCGGATCATGGAAAGTGGTTCATTTTTGACTTCTGTTTTTCCGCCCGCCGAGCCCAAGACAGACAGAGATGATGAGATGACGACAGAGACGGCCGCGAAGTTAATATAAGGGATTTAAAAAACAAACCCGTAAAAACAAAGTTTTTGACTATAAATCCCTTATATATGAGACATAACTAACAGTAGTGATTATTTTTAAACATTTACAGACTGACACTGAGTGATGTCCCTTGTCTTTAATAAATGGGGGTGGGATGTAAGGGGGTGTCGGCACGACGGTCGTCGTCAACACGACGGTCGGCGTCAACTCAAACTCACGTGGAACTGGAATTTTAAAAAAAACAACAAACAGTGAATTTTGAATTACATACCTCATATAAGGATAAACTAAAAATGCATTAATTTAATTATGGTACGTTCGATCGATCTGAAATTTTGATACGATGCATTGTTAGGTCAGACGGGTCCGTGTGCCAAATTTCAGTTCGATCGGATCATGGGAAGTGGGTCATTTTTTACTTCTGTTTTTCCGCCCGCCGAGCCCAAGACAGACAGACAGAGAGAGAGAGAGAGAGAGAGAGAGAGAGACGCCGGTGAAGTTAATATAAGGGATTTAAAAATGACCCATTTTCCGTGACCCTATCGAGCTTAAATTTTACACATAGATTTTTGTTACCTAACAATTCATTTATTCAAAATTTCAGATCTATCGAGTATGCCGTAATTAAATTAATGAATTGTTAGTTTATATCTATGTATCTCTATAAAAATATTTATGCGTGTCTGTCGCGTGGGTGTATTATATTGAACATACCTCACGCGTTGCGAATTATATTGAACATACATTTATAATATATTCCAGTTCTGTAAATGTTTATGCTAGTCTGTCGCACGGTGCGTATTATATTGAACATAATAAATTCTTTTAGTTACGACACATATATAAGAGATTTAATGTCAAAAACTTTGTTTTTACGGGTTGTTTAATCACATGTATATGTATGGGCGTTTACATTCATTCAGTTTCAAGCTCTAATACCAAGTAATCGTCTTTGTCTTCTTCTGATAGGTTCGTTTGAACACCTTCCGAACACACGTTATTGTCCGAGCTTCTTCAGTCCACTGTATTTCCTCAAGGCGGGCAGATGGCGTTGTCATTTTCATTATTACAAACATATTTTCCATTGTTCTGATTCTTGATACCAGTTGTCCTCCAAGGAAGATTAAAATACACATTTGAATTAATTTCGTCGTAATCAGCGTCATAAGAATAAAAATTACTATGTAGAAAATTGTGTCTCCTCTTTATCAGGACAACTGCGATAGACACAAGAAATACCGTAAAAATGATAGAAACTGAAAGTATTAGTGTTGATATTTTTGATAAATTTGTGTTGCACTTATCAATGCCGGTACTCAGTAAACTGTCGTTGATCAATGTTAATGAAACTGACTGTTGCCAACTGATCTGAAATGTTTTGAAAGATGTTATGTTGTTGTTTGGGGCCTGAGTAGCTGTTAATTTTATCGTATCACAAATCGGTTCACCTCGACTACAAGTTATATTATAATATGAGAAGGCAGGATTTATATCAACTGGATTTAAAGAACAGTTGACACTGATATGAGTTTGATTATTCTCGTTTTGTGATTGCGGCTCTGCTGGCAGAAGAGAAAAGACTAAGGAGCTAGAAGGTTGTGTCCTCATCACGCACGGGCCAAGGTCGACACCAGATAAGCAGTTTAGAAATCTATGGACATGATACAAATATAAGATATTACAATCTTAGTATGAAAAATTAAAATTTATAAATAGTATGTTAAGCAATTATAATTTGAGAGAACAACACTCATACATATACTTGCATGTAAGCATGTGAAAACAATAAATAAATAGAAGTGAATATAGTTATGCATTTTAAGTCCATAAACATAAGTTGTATAAAAGACGAAGTTTATTCATTTATTTGCGGCTCTCGCTGTTTAAGTATCTAGACGAAACGTACGAACGGGGACTTCTTAATTGTTAACGATTAATTTCAATTTAATAGGTAACTCTTGAAAAATTAATGATTAATTAATCGTTATTTCGATTAAAGCCAAAAATTTAAATTTATGGTGTCATAAGTAGCATTATTAAAAGTACTTGTCAAAAATCGAAATAAAACTGGAATGTCTTCTTTATATGACATCTTTTAACCAACAACGCAAACAGACACGTGTATTGACATTATTTGGTTCAAGTGATGAGCGGGTCTTATTGACAATATAACCAGCCGCACTGAACATTCGTTCCATAGCTTTAGATTGTCTCAGCTGAAGTTTCTGATACTGTAGTGGATGTTTGGTTATGCAGGTGATATTTAAGCGAAAGTGTTAGAACCATGGTAGCAATGTTCCCTTTTAGCAGCGCGGCTGCGCAGATATTTGACCGACGCCCACAGGAGTTTAGAATCACAACGCAGCAAATTTTGTAAAATATTGCACACAAAAATATTCATTGTGCAACTTTGCACACGAGTTGTTTTTTTTTAATTTTGCACACGGACCAATGAAGCTTAGACTTAGATGGAACATTGCATGGTAAGCAAACGATTTCTCTCAATGGGCACAATTAACCATTATCAACATTTTGAATATTCGCGTCAGTCAATTGTTTAAAACCAAAATGTTCGTGTTATCGTCCGGAAATTAGTTTATATTTATCGGCCGAAAAATTTTACTTTTTGACTTCAAGTACATTTATAAGTGATTGGTCGATTAATCGTTAAATAAATTTAAATCGTTAAATATTTTTAACGATTAATCGAGAAATTAATCGTTAATTTCACCAGCCCTACTTAATACAGATTGAAAAATTGAATATTCTGGAGGGTTCACAAGGAGTGTTCAGGTCAGGGTTTTAATCTGGCTTGTTATGCCTATGATCAATTTATTTTCTTTCTATATAGAATTTTAAGAAATAAAACAAACCCGTAAAAACAACGTTTTTGACTATAAATCCCTTATATATGAGACATAACTAACAGTATTGATTATTTTCCAACGCGACAAACATTTACAGCCTGAAACTGAGTGAATTCCACCTGGTTAAAACACGAGATGTGGTCAGCGATGGCTGGCGTGAAGTCAAGTGACCCGTAAAATGTAAACAATAGCGACTGCTGCATATAGTGTTATATAGATAAAATAAAAATGCATTAATTTAATTACGGTACTTTCGATCGATCTGAAATTTCGATACAATGCATTGTTAGATGACACGGGTCCGTCTGCCAAATTTCAGCTCGATGGCTTCACGGGTAGTGTGTCATTTTTTACTTTTGTTTCTCAGCCCGCTCGACGACGAACGACAGAGAGAGAGAGACAGAGAGAGACGGCGCTGAAGTTAATATATGGGATTTAAAGAGTATGTAACATTGACTACTTATTTTAATTTCACAAAAGCAAGTGACTTTTTTTCCGTGTCTTTTTGTGTGTGGTCTGATTAGGAAGTAAATATTTTAAATTGAGTTCATTTAGAAACAATCGTTAATATTTTTTTATGTAAATCTTAGTGAGCGCAACTACTAGTGTTTTACTAAGTATTTAACTTCTCAAAATCCTCTTATTATTATTTTTTTTTACAAAATCTTTTTAATTGTACTCGTACTATCCACTATTTCGAGTATATGCCCAATAGAGTTGATTTTTCCTTTTTGGAATATGTTATAATTATCTAGAACAAATTTCTCAATCAAAAACTCAATGCCCTAAATTAAAATTTTAAAAGAAGTTGAACTCATGATTTTTTTATCTTTTGAACCAGGGCCCGAAAATATTTGTTTTCCCCATAATTGTGAGATTTATTTCCAATAAGATAACACTCGATCTACAACAAATCCTGGCGTCATGATTAGATTAAAATTTGGAGGTGTTCTTAAAATTTCACAACGCAGCGTTTAGCGAGGGATTTTCTAGGATCAGTTTTATATAATACTAGTGTATTTATTACCCGTCAAAAATGACGGAAGTTTTCAGCTGAAATCTATTTATTTTGAAAAAATGCACTTTTTTTAGGGCGCCTACGGCGCCCACCTTTTTCAAAAGCCCAACTAAATTGTCCTTGTTTGATAAATACGAAATATTAAACTTTCTGAAATGCACAAAAAGTATTTTATAATAGGGGCTGTTGGGCGCCTACGGCGCTGCCTTTTTTTTTATTTTATAATTAACCATCATCAAATCGTTTTTTAGATTGTTCCCTTTCCAAATTTAAAATATGAGCTAAAACAATGACGTCATATAATTATTTTTTTACAGCGCATCTTTAATTTGCACACCTTTTGATGCATTGGTGCAGTAATTTGGTGCGCTGCTTTCTAAAATTAGTAGCGTCACGGACAGACACTATGTGACATTGCAAATTATATTGTTTAATTGTAAACATTTTTTACCCGATAGATGAAGGAAAAGAGACCAAAATCGGTGCACATAATTTTGGCTGATCCATATATTTTATATATTTTTACTTTTAATAAAAGTTTAATTGATTGACGCTCTTACCCCTTAAGCGTGAAGTCATGGATGTAAATCTTGTCTGCGTTGTTCTGTAGAACTAAAACTACATTTTGCTTTGCTTTTTCTTCTAATTTCATTCCAGCTCTAATGGCAATAACTAAGACATACATCCACACAAGCTTGTAGAAAGTTACACCCATATTTCTTTAAATTCAAGTTAAATACGTGAAAATAATAAAATTAGATCCAAGTGTTTATAATGTTTTAGTTCATAAAAAAACGACCGTCACTATTACGAAAGATGTGATCATTAAAAGCGTTTTGGCAATTGCTTCTTTTAAAACGTAATGCTAAATCGAAACTAAAAATTTTTTTCTTCTATTCTATGAATTAAGAATTTAAAAATAATAACATTTATTAGTCACCAGCAGGTAAACAATACATTATTTATCTAAGTTAACAAAAATACTTACATAAGATGAGTCACTTGTTTTTTTAATTAGCCCCTGTTACGAACGCTTACATTTTTGAACTCTTTGATAAAAATAGTATCATCATTGTTCTATTGTTTAGTCCTAAGAGAAAAAAAACCAGAAAAGCTATAGCTAGAATGACTGGTCAATATGTGAGACCACATTGTTTATTTGTTAAAAGCCTCTCGTTAAAAATCATATTTTTTTTGACACACAAAAGTTATTATCCTCAAAAGATTTTCCAATTGAATAAGGAATATTTTCTACTAACATTTTGTTTTAATTTAAAGGTCGGTTTATTCATCTATTTTTTTTTAAATCTAGCCGCACAATCCACAACCTGTCTGATCTCTTTCATAACTATTTATCGTTGAGCGGTGTCTACTGACACTGTTGTCTGTGTCAGACTATACTCATTGACTTGACTCCATGGACTTACTCTCTAAGATTACTACATAACCTCACGTGTAAACCTCACAAATTTACCTAGATTTAAATATCACTCACAAACCTATCAGCTTTACTTCAATCTAAGATATCACTCAATAAACCTCACAACTTTACCTCAATCTAAGATATTACTCACAAAAATCACAACCTCACCTTAATCTAAGATATTACTCACAAACATCACAACCTCACCTTAATCTAAGATGTCACTCAAAAATATTACAACCTCATCTCAATCTAAGATATCACTCACACACATAACAACTTTAACTCAATCTTAGATATCACTCACAAACTTCACAACTTTACCTCAATCTAAGATATCACTCACAAAAATCACAACTTTACCTCAATCTAAGATATCACTCACAAAAATCACAACTTTACCTCAATCTAAGATATCACTCACAAATATCACAACTTTGCCTCAATCTAAGATATCACTCACAAACATGCAAAACAAGAACTACACCCTTCATTGCTGTTTTTCTTTACAAACCGTTTCTGACTCACCATCGAAAAGTTTTTGTTTTTTTGTTTTTTTAATCTCAAGAAGTTGTCTCACAAATCCCTAACACCTCACTCAGTGGATTTGAAATTTAATTTAATGTTAACCTTATCTTATCTTATCTTATCATATCTTATCTGTTACAGACGTTTCTTCTATACAGAAGATTACTGCATCCTACGTTTATCTATGGTTTGTGTTTAGTCCTGAATTCTTATTAGAGTTTCAAATCTTAATAAAGTGTTGTTTTTTTCTGGTTTATCCAGGCAACCTATTCCACGTCCGAATTGCAGGAATAACGAAAATGTGTATGTGTTTGTTCTTGCAAAAGAATAAAAAATGTGTTTTTATACGTATGTCTATCTGAGGATTGCATTAAGTTATCTTTGTGTTGTATTTCTAAGTTAGAATTAATTGCTTTAAGTATAATTACTACTTTGCTCTTGGTTCTTCTATCCTCTAGTGTTTCAAGGTTTAATGATTTAACTACTGGTGTTACTCTGGTCAGTTTTGAATATTCTCCAGTATTGAATCTGGCAGCTCTTTTTTTTAATTTGTGGTAGCTTATCAATGTTTTCTTTGGTGGACTGGTCCAATACAGAAGTTGCATATTCTAGTACAGGTCTCACCAAGGTCAGATAACACTTTAGCTTTATATCTCTATTACATTTGTAAAAGTTTCTTTTTATAAAGCGCAAGGTTTTGTTTGATTTTTTAATAACTTTATTGACATGGGGATTCTATGATAGTTGCTAATTTATTATGACTCCTAAATATCTTGCATCTTTCGTTTGAGTTAGTTCTTTTTCATGAAAGAAGTAGTTTGCATTTATTTGTTTCTTTTTCTTTGTTACTCTCCACAGATGACACTTTTCTGGGTGGAAAGACATACACCAATTAGTTTTACATTTTATAAATTCAACTGAGTCGTTTTGTAAACTTTTGTTATCCTGTCCTGATTTAATTGTATGACATCTGGCATCTGTCCGTCTACGAAAGACGATAGATTTATCTCTATTATTTGCAGCTCTTGGTGTGGCTGATGAGACCAATCCTTGAGTGGCAGTCTCTTCTGCATGACACACACACGAAAGCAGTGGGGCAGTGTTGCCTGGCCTTTCTTCTCGCTCTTTTCCCGACTGCTTCTGCCCTAGTTCGCTCCTCTGCTCTTAGTGATCTTTCTTTCACTATAACCCGCCACATGGACCTATCCTCTGCCAGGTTTTCCCAGTTTTTTATATCAATGTTGGCTACTTTCATGTCTTTCTTGCATATGTCCACGTATCTGAGACATGGCCGACCAACCGAACTTTTCCCTGTTTCCAGCTCGCTGTAAAGCACATCCTTGGGTATGCGGCCAGTTTGCATCCTCTTGACGTGTCCAAGCCAATGGAGGCGTCTTTGGTTTAATACTGCTGCAATACTACTCATGCTTTCTTGAGCCAGGACCTCTGTGTTGGGGACTTTCTCTTGCCATTTGATGTCTAGGATGCGGCGCAGGCATCTGAGGTGAAAGCTATTGAGCCTTCTTTCATGCCTGGTATAGGTGGTCCAAGAATCGCATCCATAGAGGAGTGTGCTCAGTACGCAGGCCTGGTATACCTGCAGCTTAGTCCTTGCTGTGAGTTTGGCATTGGACAAGACTCTTTTGTACAGTCTAGCCATAACAGTTGCTGCCTTCCCTATCCTACTACCTTCTCATCTTCCAGTGAGAGGGTGCTCGAGATGTTTGATCCCAGATAAGTAAAACTGTCAACAGCATCCAGGTTGCAGTCGTCAATGGTGATAGTCGGGAGAGAGGCAGCATCCTGTGCCATAATGTTGATTTTCTTTATACTTATGGTCAGGCCAAACTCTTTGCAGGCAGCGGAGAAGCTGGATAAAAGGTTCTGCAGACCGTCTGCTGTGTGGGATATTAAGGCGGCATCGTCTGCAAATAAGAGCTCGCAGTGCAAAATCTTCCTTATCTTCCTTAATTGTTGTATAGATTATACAATCATCAGCAAATAACCTAACTTTTGTTTCCAACGTGATTTATGCAATTCGTTGCAAGAAGTATAATACATTTTAAGTGGGTGATAAAGGTCGTCGTCTTGGAGATCGGTTTTGAGAACACCTGCATAATATAAATAAACAGGCTTAATGTCCTGTGGCCTGTGTCTATACATTTTAACAGTGTTGACCATGACGTCATTTCAGATATTGCAGTAACTGGTATTTTATTTGCGAGTTATACCCATGATTGGATCTACATGGAAAATAGACTTATAAAATGATTTGGTAAGTTGGCTCCATATGGAATAAACCAAATTCATAATTTTACCTAACTGTAAAATTGTTTTCCCGTTGTGTTTTTTACTGTAAATTTAGATACTTCCTAACATGTTCCTATATCGTGTGTCATTGTCTGTTTTTTTTCCTTTCTTTTTATTTTACATAAATATTTTATGATATAGATTGTTTTAAGAATTTAAATATAATTTTACACAAGTAAATATTTTATGTTTATTTTACTGATGAAGGCTGAAATTTTTACTGTCATGTTAGTTTAAAAATAAACTTCAAATTTATTGTTTGATTACACAATTTGTTTGTGTATTTTTATTTTATTTATAAGCTTTATCGCAGTCCCATTCTATATGTTATACCGGCCTTAAACGTTACCTTATGGAAAATTGTTATATGCGCCTAGATTCATCAATGTCTTTTAAAATCTATTGAGGAAAAACACTGAAAGTTTTAAAAGAGAAATGTATTCTTGACCAATGATCTCTTAAAGCTCCGTGGCTCATATTTATAAGACCGACGCTTCGCTGCAGTTTAGGATAACCGTGCAGCAAATGTTTTTACAATACGAGTTTTTCAACTTCGAACACGAACCAACAAACCTTTTAGTTTGGATCATGACTGGTAATGTACCAAGTTCGGTCGAGCTCCATCAGTCCGTTTAGAAACCAATGTGACACAAAGGTAGCGAGTATCATTTTGTTTTAAAATAACATTATAGGATTTGATAATTTGTGTTTTAAAGTTCACAATTGAATTCAAATTTAAATTAGATATCACTCCGCTCGATAACACTTAGAAATACGGATAGTGTTTTTCACTCATTACTTATTTAAACACTAAATTGGAATCATGTTAAATGCCTTTTTAAGGAATGTGAAAACATGTTTCCGCGACAAGAAATAGTCATTCTAATAATAATAAACACTTTTGGCTTATTTTCGGTAACAATTTTTAATTTAATAAACATTTTTTAGACATATTATTTCTGTTGTACTTGACATTTCTTAAGACTTTTATGTGTCGACAAAACGTTAGACATGCAGTATGTCTGTCAACTGTACTTTCAATGCGCTTGGCGTCTTGTTGATTTGGTTATGAAAAAAACGTGTATCATCGGTGACACAAGGTTTAGTTAATCCACTGCATTAGAATTAGGATTTATCAAGTGTGAATTCAAGTGTAAACAAGGAAATTAGAGAGAAAAAAAAACTACAGGCGCAGTTATTTTATTAAAACTTGTCTTTCCTTAAACATTATAATAATAATAATAATGTGAACTTTAGAATTATTTAATGATATATGTTACCCATTGCAAACTTATTTCTAAAAATTATTTAATCAACAATTATTTATAAAGATATAACTAAACAGTTTCCCTTAAATTTAAAATAATCAAAAATTAATTAAATGCACATATATAAAAACAATGTGTTTTAATTAAGTATCATGTGACATCATAATTAAGCTAAATTAACATTATTTTATTACTAAATAATTATATGTATAATGGAATATACAAAATTTGTTGTACATAACTTAATTTTAATTTTATAATATATATGTATCAGTTGATCCTCTTTAATGAAATATAATAATATCTCCTCATTTTAAAAAAAAATTAAATATCTAAATTCTTATAAACTCAATTATGAAAAGCCATTGAATTTACTTTATATAAATTTAAAAGTAGTTGAAATGTTAATTAGACCGTATTATATATTGCTAAAGTTTCGAATTTGAAAAGTGAACAGTAAATAAATTATTTATTGTCCCCATATTTTTGTATTCGTCTAGAAAGATGTAGTTGAATGTTGAATGTTGACTTCATTGGCTAAATTGATTTATCTTCCACAAAGACATTCATTCACGTAAATCAACATACAATTTAACTTGGTCAACAAGTCAAACTGTATCTCAAAACTTAAACATAAATGTTCAGTAAAGAATCTGTCACTCAGTTTTCAAATTGTTTTTCATTTTAGTCTTGCGAAATGTTATGCTACAAACTGTGTTGAAAAACCTAACGACAAAAGTTGTGAAAATGGGGACATTGCTTCAGTTGTAGTCGAGATCTCATTTACCGTGAAACTGTGTTCCATTATATTATTCATGTTATTTTTTCGGCTTAAATTTCGAACTAAAGGAAAACGTTACTTTTGTTTTGGAGTCTACAGTTTAGTGCTGTTTTGTTATCCATATATCGCAGATTTTCCTCCCGTAGACGATTCCAAATGATTGTTGAAGATTTTGATAAATAAACCAATGCGAGATGAATCAAAATGGTATCACTGTAAATTGGTGTTTCATTTTATTTTGGACGAAAAGCATTTAAAAAAATGAAAAAGAAAGAAAGAAAACTTACAATATCGTCGGACATAATTGAGATGAAATCTTGATTACAACATTGTGTTTGTAGTGGTTACAGGGGTGAAAAGCTCAATTTATTCTTAATTTTGTTTGTTTTTTTTAGAATAACTTTAGGTAAATTAGACGACACTGAGTCGTTTAAAGTATGTTTAAAATATTTCATTAAAAACAAATTAATAAAATGGAAAAAAATTACAGTTCCTGCTGCTTAGCATGATTATTATAAAGATTATACAAATATGCGGAAAGTACTGCCTTTAACGATTTTAACTTATGATACAAAAGTACAAAAATAATTTAGTAGTGCTTTTTAGTTATATTGTCAATTAGCTCCATATCAAAAGGAAAGCTAGCGTTAAAAAATTTACTTACAAGTCACTCCTTGTTACTTTACTTATTTAATTATTGTTGTATTTTTTTATTTATTGATGAGACAAAACTAATGACGAAAACGTTTTCATTTGGAGATACGTCTTTTTCACTACCATTATGTGGAAATGCAAAGAGAATAGGATCTTTAATAATAGTGATACAAATTTGATAATTTATATAGAACTGTACTCCTTCATGCAGCTGGGCTCACAGAACTTCACATAACAATTTATGTATTTATAAGCCTGGTTTGAAATACATCACATCCAAGCTGAACCATTTTTTTCTCCACCAAATTATAAATAAAACTAAAGCAAAAACGCTAATTATAAATATAAGTAACATATGAACGAGAAAAGACAAAATATATTTAGGAAAAGAAGGAACACAATTGTTTGCTACTATAAAATCAGCCAGTGAATTGTTAATTATAGAGAAAGCCGTGTTCCAACTTATTTCATACATTTCATATCTCGTCATTTTCTTATTTTCATAATTTATTTTTAAATTACACGTGCCAGTGGAATCAGTACACGATATGTGCAATTCTTTAACACTCTGTTGTAGTAAATAAATTGAACAGGACACTCGAACCTTATGAAAGTGTGTGCTAACAGTATTTTGACCAGTTTCTGTCATGAAAAAATGTGATGTATTTGAATATTCCGTTTTTGTGCACGTTTTTATCTCCGTTTCAGTTAAACAGTGCAGAAAACTGCGAAATAAAACGAAATTTTAAAGAAACATTTTGTTTAAATATTATCATATATACATATTACGTTATACACATGTGTATGTATTTTTTTTTAAAAATGATTCTTATAACTAACATATGAAAATTTGAAAATTCGAAGAAAATGCATTTTTTAAATTTTTGATGCCCAGACTGTTATTTTATTATAGTTTTCTCTAAAACATAAGCATCCTGATAAATGCTTAAGATCTGTTCTTTTTTTAAAATTTAAATTATTTTTAACGTTTCACTTGTTTAATATTATAAACATTTCTAAATACTGTTTTAGAATATTTAAACAAATTATTGTATGCATAATTAAAGTCTTAACACATAATTTTATTTTTAATTAAATGCCTAAAAGTTTTCGAAATAACTTACCTTTTTAAGGCTTCTCCACTAAACGACACATTCACATTTAGAGATGTAAATTTTAAGAGTAGGCTGCCATCATTTGCATTGATAATATTCACTAAAACCAAGCCGATGTACAAGACAGTGGTACTGAATAAGTAGATACTATATGTTAATAACTGTTTGCAACTCTTCATTCTATCATGCGGGAACAAGATACTTTTTTTTAAAAATGCTTCATGTGAACTTTTAAGTATAGTTTGTTAATCTTTCATGAGAATTATAACTTTAAAATGTATTTTGTAATTGTAAATATTATACTTCCTTATTTAGTTCACTGAATTTTTAAAACTTTTGACACATTTAAACAAAATAAACTTTTACACATATATATTTATGATAAAATTGGATTTAGGTTAGATTTAAGCAAGGGCGTTGCTGGGATATTTTACATCCGTGAACAAATTATACAATTGTGTTCTGCCTAATTTAAACGAATATGTAACCAGTGTTCACATATTATATTTTAATTTTTAAGCATTTTTGTTGGTACTCCTCTACCTTGGCACAAGGGGACATATTTTCTCCGACCCCATCTTTCTTCGCCTCTGGGCATAAGTGATTACTTCCCATTAAACCGGATAAAAAATTAAGCATTACTCATGATGGTTAGTGTAGAGCAACTGTGTCTCCTTATATAAGATATTTTAATATCTGTTCACACATTAAATACTTCCATTTCTAGTCTTTTTTTAACCAATTGATTTAAAAATACTTCAGATTTTTAACATAGATTGCAAGCTACAGACTATAACTTTTAGACAAGGTTGGGGCAAAACTTGGTCGAGTGGCATGCGTGTTTGGCTGGCGTACCGATGGTCACAGGTTCGAAACGATGTTCCCGGGGTCCAGGGCATCCCTGAGTCTACCCATCTACGAAAGGGTACCAAACACTAGTTGGGAAATAAAGGCGACTGGGTAATGCGTGTAAACATCATATTCGTTGCCTGTGAACGCTGCATCACTTGCCAACAGACCGGCATGGTCTGTGGACGCAATAATCTTCTGTACAGAAGGAGCGTCTGTATAGATAAGACAAGACAATTAGGAGCAACAGCGCGAGGATTATTTTGAAAATTCCACTAATATATTTAAACAAAATGTAAACGATAAGGAGGCAATGAACTCCCGACAATCTGATAATGCTAACCTTTAAATACGAATGGATCAAATGTGAAAAGTAAACAGTTATTAAAATGTCCCTTTAATTTATAATTGTTTTAGCAAGATGTGGTTTACTTTTCCTTTACAGCAAATGCTCAACATTACTCTTAAAAATCTTTGCACGTTAACTTCATTGGTTACAATGTTTAAGCATCAAAAATGACAATTTATGGACATTATTTAAGATGCATAATCTATCTTGGTCAACAAAGTTAATATGTATCTTTAAACTTAGATATCAAAGATCAGCAAAGAATCTATAGCTCATTTTTCCAATTTTTGTTTTATTTTTGACTTGAAAAACGTTATGAAACAGTGTAGAAAAACGCAAAAACTTACGATATTTTGGACCTGACGTCAGTAATAGTCGAGATCTCATTAACCATTTAACAATTTCCCCCTTAAGTTAGCCATATTACTTTTTCGGCTTCGATTTCGAACTAAAATAAAATGTTAATTTTGTATGACGTTTACATTTTAGTTTAATTTTATTTTGTTATCCATACATCGAAGACATTCGTCCCTAAGATGAATCAAATTTTTTTTGAAGGATATTGATAAATAACCAATGCGAAAGGAATCAAAACGGTATAGCTGTAAATTGGAGTTACATTTCATTTTGAGGATGGTAGAATAAAAGTAAAAAAAAATAAACATAAAGCAAGAAAACTCATTTGGACACCAAAACGTGGGTCCTAAATAAGGTGAAATCTTGGTGACTAGATAGTGTGTGACGTGTTTGCGAGGGTAAAATGCTCATCTATATTCGTATATGTTTTTATATTTGTAGAACAACTTTAGTTAAATTATACAATTTTAAGATGTTCATAATATGGTTCAAATATTTTTTCAAAAAAGAAAAGTATTAAAATGGAAAAAAGGTACAGTTCCTGCTCATTAGCATGCGTATTATACAGAGTATTCAAATATGCTAAGAGTACTTCCTTTTCCAAATCTAACTTATAATACCAAAGTATAAAAAATAATTTAGTATAGCTTCTTAGTAACATTTTCATTTAGCTCCATATCAATCTGGAAATATCACTTTTAAAAAACTGTTATTCTTTGTATTTGAATTATTGTTGTTTTTTTTTCAATTTTTTTAATCAGACATAGCTATTAAATTCTTTGGAGATATATTTTTCAGTACTAGTATGTGACATGCAACAAAAATGGGATCTTTAATAAACAATGATAGAAATTTGATCACTGCGCTTCACATAAAAATAGTTATACACATATAATAATCAATACATTCAATGTAAAGACATGCACATCGTAACTAACACATATAACGACATAACATATGACAGTATGAATAGCTGGATGTAAAGAAATTTATTATGGTACTTGTTTAGAAAAACACGATATTTTTTTGTATGTATGCTTTGAATCATTTATATTCAGTTTTCTTTTGGTCTTCACATAGGCATCAATATTCTGAAAGAGACTCGTTAAAACAAACGTACATGAGATTTTCTTGGCGTACGAGTTAGTGAGTCACGTATAAGTTCAGTGCAATGATGTAGTGATAAACCTCATGTTGATTTCAAACCTCGTTAAAATCCATGAGAAGTCATTCCATCGGAGCAGACACCTTCGATTAATATTAATTGAAAGAAAAAATCATTACATTTCACAGCCGATTGTTATTTATTGCAATATTCTGGTTCTGGCTCTAACTCAAAATATCGAACATCATTGCATCCATTGTTTTCAGATAATGGTTTCTTAACATTCTCAAGGGTTCGAAACTTCCTTGACATAGTCGGCATAGAAGACAACGGAGGTAATTCAGGCTTGCCAGAATTTTCTAGCCTTCGATTCGTGTGACCATTTGTGTGTTTGGGGACCCCTGGATTGTGGATGTTATTATTTTCTCTACGGTTGATGGTTGACACGAAGGGTTGGCTCTGATAGCGAGTAGCGGTTATGTCTTTATTAGTTGAGTTTGAAATACAGTCCGTCCCATCTGAATTACTATATTTTTTCCACCAAATAATGAATATAACCACAGCACCGACACTAATTATAAAAATTAGAATATAAATGGGAATTAACAAAAAATATGTATGAAATGAAGGAACGCAAGTTTTTTCTACTTTAAAATCAGCCAGTGAGTTGTTAATTATCGAGAATTCTTGCTCCAACATTATTTCATACATTTCATATCTTGTCATCTTCTTATTTTCATAATTAATTTTTAAAAGACATTTGCTAGTAGAGTTTTTACACGACATTTGCAATTGGTTAGAATTTGGTATTAAATTAATGTCACAGTACACCCTTCGTACATTTATAAAACCATTGTTACGATTATTTCGACAAGTTTCTGTCATTACAAAATATGACATATTTGCATAGTTTGTCATTGTGTACGTCTTTATCCCGGTTTCTGGTAGACAGTTAAGAAAGCTGCGAAAAAGAAAAGAAAAAACAAACATATCAGAAGATTCAATGCCAAATTTTTTTATATATTTTTTCGGTTGCTAAGATGTCGTTTTAATATAGTTTATTCTAAAACATTAGCATCCCAATGAACGCTTAAGTCAAGTAAATAATCTGTTAGGTTTAAAATGTAAACTGCTTGTAATGTTACATCAGTTTGAAAATTTTAGACACGTTTTAAAAAAGTATTTTAATTATTTCTTTAAAATTGTAATTAAATATCTGTAAAAAAATTGATTTTATTTTTAATTAAGGGAATCAAACCTTGAAGCATAACTTACATTTTTAAGGCTTCTTCGCTAAACGACACATTTACATTTAGAGTTGGAAAATTTAAAAGTAGGCTGCCATCATTTGCATTGATAATATTCACTAAAACCAAGCCCATGTACAAATCCATGGTACTGAATAAGTAGATACAATATGTTAAAAGCTGTCCGCAACTCTTCATTCTTTCACGTGGAAATATGAGACTTATAAATACTTTTTTTTTAAATGCTTCATGAATATTATAATATATTTTTTATGGTTTCATTAGACTTATAACTTTTAAAATAATATTTTGAAATTTTAAATATTATACTTCCTTATTTAGTTCACTGAATTTTTAAAACCGCTGGCACAACCTCAAACAAAATAAACATTGTTTTTTTTATTATTCTACACACATATATTTATGATAAATTTGGATTGACGTATTAGATTTAAGCAAAGGCGTAACTCACATGTTTTGCATCCGTGAACAAACTATACAATTGTGTCCTGTTTCCGTTAAATGAATATCTAACCATTGTTAATTTATTATATTGTAACATGTTTAGCCTTTTTATTTTGGTGCTTATATACTTTGTCGCCAGGGGACATATTTTCCCCGTTCCCATTTTGCTACGCCTCTGAACATAAGTGAGTACTTCCCATTAAACCGGATATAAAATAAAGCATTAATCATGATAATTAGTGGATAAGAACTTTGTGCCCTTAAATAAGATATTTGAATATCTATACATACTTTAACACCATGCTTGGATTAACCTATAGGCAAACAAGGCACGTGCCTTGGGCACCAATCGTTTGGGGGGCACCACAAGTTCTCAAGAAAAAATTGTATATTGTCCATAATCGACATGACGTTAGCAAATCGCAAATGTAATATTAAATCGCACAGGGGCGGATTAAATGGAAGGCTTATTGGGCAAAGCCAAGGGCCCCCAATGATTTAAGACTAAATTAAGGGACACCCAAACTTATTCAATTGTATAATATAGTGGCTGGACAGGGCCCAAGTGGAATTGCAGCCAGGGGCCCCCTGCAATCTTAATCTAACCCTGAAATCGCGTTTAAAGGCACACATTAAAAATTTGGATCTTTACAAGATTGAATTGTCTAGGGTTGCTGGAGTTGGTCAGTTTGATCCATTTTTAGCATCACACATTGCAAAATAAGGAAATTCTGGAATAGGAAATCCTTCTTATGTAACCTAAACTATATGTGAAGAACTGATTAAAATTACGCCCCCAAAAGTCCATCAAGTAATTATAGATGAAGTAAAGGCTTCCGGTTATTTCAGCTTGTCAATACCCGATATTTCACTTATAGATCAGTTAAGCGTTTTTCTTCGATATGTGGTAGATGGAGAGCCCATTGAGCGCTTTTTTATTTTCTTGGATCCGCAAAGTTACACCGGTGAAGGTATGGCTAAGCAAGAGTTGCAGTACTTTCGTGAAATTTGCAGTATTGATTTTGCAAATGCAGAGGTCAGTCTTCATGCAGAATAAAATTCCAGAGGAAAATTAGTTTTCTAACTACATACCCTGTGCTACCCATTCACTAAATCTGGTAGGCAGAAGTGCCGTTGACTCTTCTTTAGAGGCTACAAACTTCTTCAATACAGTGCAACTGATCGATACTTTTTTCTAAGCTTCAACCAACAGATGGGCGATTCTGAAAGGATGCTTTGTGAATTGAACGCTGGTAAACTCTCTTTCTGATACCAGATGGGAAGCACATGCAGTTGGAACTAAAGCTATTCTAAAGTCTCATCCCCAGATTTTAGAAGCATTAGAGTGTTAACATTAAGACCTGTCACCTAAGGGGGACTCCAGAATAGAAGCAGACCAAAATTGCAAAGAAGATACAAGAATTAGAATTTGCTCTCACGCTTGTCTTTTGGGAAAAAGTGTTATATTTTCACATATTCAGTCAAGCTCTACAAAATTAGCACGTGAACTTGAAAACGTGTGCTGATTTGTATTCTTCACTAGCAGATCACTTGCATGATGGCGATGCCCCTAAGGTATCTCTGAAAGCCAGAGACAAATTTCGTATATTTGCTGTTTTCGCCATTGCTGACATACTTGAGACAGGTGGGTAGATGAGGATAGGTATATAATGATATAGCAGTTAGATTTTCTTGTCTGGTCGATGTACCACAAACATCTCAGTGTTATATAGGACTAATAAATGCTTACCCTGAAGATCTGAACAATAAATTATATACTGAACTACAAAAGTTACACTCATATATTCGCCACAAGTTTCGTGCATCAAAATCTGAAAACAACACGTTGAGTCATGCAGAATTATACAAAGTAATAGAGACAACATCAAGTTTGCTTTTGCAATTTAGAAATGGACTTGCGCATATTTTTAGCATTAATGTTTACGAACGTTTTAACTGAGGCTCTTTTTCTCAGTTAAAACGTATAAAAAAATCCTTAGAGATCGATAATGAAATAAGAAAGGCTTGATTCCTTATCTTTGCTGATGATTGAGACAGACATTTTGCGCAAAATTAACTTTGATGATGTACTTTGCCAGATGTAAATCTAGAATAAAGAACTTTAAAATGTAAAGGTTTGCTTCTCTAACTTTCTCATCTATTAAAAAAGTTACAGTACATTTGTCTATTATTATTACAAAATTAATTAAATATTAATTTTAATACAGAAATAACTTATCGTTGGTTTTATTTGAGTGATACTAGTACAAACATATGTGTTAACAGCGGCTTCACTAGCAGTTCGGTAAGTCATAGTGTCATCCCCTCACAACTTACCCCACACACCTCCTCCGAGTATGCCAATGCCAAATAACGAGGCACACATAATTTTACCCTATGGTGTCACCAGGTGCGGTCTGCACCTCCCGTAATCCCTTGTGACGCCCCTGTGTGTTAAAAACTGTTTTGTATGTTAGTTGGTTTGCTTAATATTGAACACATCAGCGGTCAGTGTGCATCATGGCAGAAGGGGGCACCCATGTGGGTTTGGGTGGTCGGAACTTCGATCCCGGACGATTCGACCACGGACGATTCGATCTCGGGCGATTCGACCCTGGTCAGTTCGACCACAGGATGTTTCCACCCCAGGGTGTTTCGACCCCGGACGTTTCGATACCATCGTATCTAAAAGATATATTTTTTAAATATATTTTTTAATATACTTTTCAAAATTTATAATTTTTAAAAGTAATTTTTGGTATAAAAATGTTTACATGTTATCCATTTACTAAAAAGAATTTAGCTTAAAATTATTATCCATTAAAATTAAATACAGTTTGAAATTGTTCCGACAACCAGTCAATATTCAACGCGAATTCATGATTGTGATCAATGCGCCATTCCTCTGAGGTAGAAAGTCCTTCCAAACCTATCCAACTTCACCACCACGCCATCCGATGTAATCCGACAAAACAAAGGCAATGTGGTTAGACTGTCCTTTCTCAAGGTGCTTACATTCTCTCTGCCCCCACTTACTATATTTATCCTCGCCAGCACACGGCTTGCTGTGGTGGTCACTGAGTGTAGCCTTTCGTAACACGGGATTATGTAACCCTCGGAGGAAGTGTAAACAACAACGTAACGTTCAGTCCGCTCATACGCGTCCAGCAGCCTTAATGTTATTTTCTGCTAAGCGGCGGTATAAACTATTGAAATTTATGAACTTTAAATACTGACAATTTTGTACGTCTTATTAAAATCAGTATTTCTGCTAGGGAGGTATACGCGTGTTAAGCAACACAAGAAATAGAAGTGAATGCAAAGGACGCGGGTATGTAATGGTTTCAGCGCCTGCCTTCAGTATGTCGACAATTTTAAAAAATTAAATAAAAATATAATTTAAAAAAACAAAAAAACTTTCGTTTGCTTTTGTTATCACGGTGAAAACCTTTGAATGACTTGAATATAAACATTTTTAAAACCCAATAATAAATTAGCTCCTTTTTAGTTTTGTGTTTAGTTTGGGATAGGAGTTTTTAATGTTTAAATGGATAATATACCAAAAAATTAATTTTTAAAAATATTTTTAAAAAAACAAAAAACCAAGAATAACTAAAAACATTTCACAAAGTAGAAACGAGAGGGTCGAAACGTCCGGGGTCGAAACACCCTGGTGTCGAAACGTCCTGTGGTTGAACTATCCGTGGTCGAATCGCCCGGGGTCGAACCGACCGGGGTCGAAACGTCCTGGGGTCGACGAAACGTCCTGGGGTCGACGAAACGTCCGGGGTCGAAGTGTCCGTAATTCGTGGGTTTGTGCCTCGGGCACCAATATGCCTTTATCTGGCCCTGTTTAACACCGTAACTTTGAGACTTTTTTTTGGTTTGTTATTTTAACAATCAATATAAAAATACTTTGGAAATTTTGTTGCAGGCTATACGGATACGGAATAAATATTTTGGACAATAGGAGCAATCATTCAAGGATTTTTAGACTTTTAAAAAAAAATGTGATAGCTTTTCACATAATTTTTTAATCAAACAATACACCAAACTATCATGGTGCTAATGCATGAACTACCAATTAGCGATAGTTGACAAATAATGCATTCTAGTTTGGTTACTTTTAAAAGTTCTTAATCCACTAATACACCGCTCAGTTGTATAGCGACCATCAAAGGCTCCGATCCATCTCTCAACCCTGTGAGAATCGTTTTCAGTTTCATTCTCATTAAAAATCGTACTCTAATCGCAATACGGCGATCATACGTTATTACTGTTGAACTAACAAAATAAAATTCTTTAAAATAATTTCCAGATATTACAAGTTCATAAAAAGCCATTTAACTCGATTAAAAAACACCTCGAGTTAAATAGCTTTTAAGATATAACATACGTAACTGACGACTCTTCTAAACATAACAACTTTGCGCCCTTCACATTTTATAATGTTGCTTGTACTTTTACAAGCAAGCATCCGATGTCATAGGCAATTTAAGGTAACCAGACAAAACGACAAGTGACGAAACGACAAAGTGAGAACACGACAAATCGACAAAGTGACATAACGACGTGGTGGACAAAACGACAAGGTGACAAAAATAAGTAAAAATGGGACAACGAAAAAAAACAAGGCCCATGATTTTGACTGAAGAGTGTTTTTGGTGTTGGCCGCTGAGCCACTGAGTGACATCCTTAGCCTATGTTCAAAGTGACATAGTCCCGGGGACCTCATTATCTCATCTGATCTTCTATGTTCATAGAAGCTGCTTTTATACAGAGATTATTGCGTCCTATGCCTATCTATGTTGTGTGTTTAGTCCTGCATTTTTATTAGAGATTTAAATGTTTATAAAGTGTCGGTTTTCCTGGTTTCTTCAGGCAACCCATTCTACGCTCGAATTCCGGACGTGAAGAACGAACATTTGTATGAGTTTGTTCTTGCATACGGAATAAGAAAGGTGTTTTATCCTTATGTTTATCTGAGGGTTGTATTAAGTTATCTTTGTGTTGTATTTCTAAAATAGAATAAATTGCTTTATGTTAATTGCTTTATTGTTCTTGGTTCTTCTATCATCTAGTGTTTCAATGTTTAAGGATTTAACTAATGGTGTTATTCTTGTCAGTTTTGAATATTCTCCAGTGATGGATCTGGCAGCTCTTTTTTGAATTTGTTCTAGTTTATCAATGTTTTCTTTGGTGGATGGGTCCCATACAGAAAATGCATTTTCTAGTACAGGTCTCACCAAAGGGCGGTAGAATTTTATAGTTATATCTCTATTACATTTGTAAAAGTTTCTTTTTATAAAGCCTAAAGTTGTGTTTGATTTTTAATAACGTCATTGACATGGGGATTCCATGATAGTTTCTAATTTATTATGAGTCCTAAGTATTTTGCATCTTTAGTCTGGGTCAGTTCTTTTCAATGAATGAAATATTTTGTAATTATTTGTAACTACGTTGTTTCTATGAGACCTTGTCGTTTTGTCACCTTGTCGTTTTGTCACCTTGTCGTTTTGTCACCTTGTCGTTGTGTCACCTTGTCGTTTTGTCACCTTGTCGTTTTGTCATCTTGTCGTATTGTCACCTGGTCGTTTTGTCACATTGTTGTTTTGTCACCTTGTCGTTTTGTCATTTGTTGTTTTATCATGGAATCGCAATTTAAACCTTTGTCTAGAATGTACCCAGGCTGTTTAGTTTGTATAGTCTAAACTATCCCACCCCTCAGGATAGAATATACACAAGGTGTTTAACTAGCCTAGGCGAAACAATACCTACCACGAGTTAGAAAATACCCTTATTATAAGAAATTTACATTAATAAAGTGATGACTGACAAACTATTTAGAAATTAGATAAGAGTATAAGTGCGGGCAATATTACCAATCATGGCTTTCGTAGCTAGTCGTATCGTTGAGCCTTAATTAATGACACGGTTTGTGTTCAGTCTTATCTTCATTCAAAAGAAACCCATATTCAAGTAGCTCCTCTCATCTCCTGCTTGATTCAAATTTGAGGAAGTATTTAAACTTTTTTTGCATCTCTCGTGTTGGAGTCTTCACAACTGATGCAGAGATCATGGCAACAGCAAGCCTGATAGTTGGGATATCGTGGTCTATACACAAGTCATTGGTTCGATGAATTTGTTAACTTATTCCACAAGCTTTAACCTACACTAAACAGCATTTCATGGAATTTATCTTAAAAACCAGCACAATTTTTTGAATGTTATCAGTAACTAATTTTTATAGCTAGCAATTAATTGTTTTTCAAAATTTTAGTCTAAGGACATTTTTTATTATTTAGTAAAAACAAACACAATGTTTTAAATTTCAAATAGAATGTTATGTTTTGTCTGCTCATTAAAATTTCTTTTTGAAATGAATGTTCTGTTCTTGGCCTTTAAATTCATAGAGCTTCTAATGTTATGAACTTTTAATGATATTTCTTAATGTAAAATGCACATCTATAAATAAATAACTGGAAAATATATCTGTCTTACTATAGACACAGATTATATATATATGTGTGTGTGTCTGTGTGTATGTATATAGATAAGGATAGAAATATAAATTTCAAAAGTTACACATACTCCATCTATATTTACAATAATAAATACAATTACAACTGTTTAAATAAAAAATGTAGACAATACTCTGCTTCCTTTTGTGGTGTCTTCATTACGGAACGGATCCATTGCTTCGTCTCAACTCGTTCAGCCCTTCAGACCATATTTCATTTCTTTGTGTAGTCTTTTGGTCCTGTCAATTGGTCACGCCTCATTCCTCAGAAGACTGGTGGTCTACTATATGTTAGCTATAACTGGTCTGGCCAACTGGTTGCCACGACGAATGTTCTCTATTGTCTCTTCTTTTTTCTTACTGAAATTCAATATCTGAATCAAACTTAAACCGGATATTACTCCTGATTTTTCTTGTACTTTTCCTGGTAAAATAAACAATGATACAACATACATAAACTAACTATTTATAACCCTGACATTAATCAATGAGTACAAACACAGCTGTAATATAACAAACTGTAGATCTAAACTCTAAAACTAATTACAATAATAAACGTAGCAAATAACATCTGATATAAACACATTTAAAGAGACTCTAGAAAGATTCTTCTCGTCAATTAGGCTCTGACAATTATCATTACTTATATTCTGGCGTGAGTCGGGTGAAAGAGAAAGAATACTCTAAACGCCGTTAATATATAGGTGCACCATATAAAGCTCTCCTTGCTCAGATGTTGGGTAGGCGTTATGGTCCAAGGCCTCCGCACCATTGTCGAACTACCGAAGGCCAGTGTTCACGTTTGACGCGATTGCGTGTATCACTTGTGATAACATGGCCCTGGTTAGTGATGAGTCAGCGGGTCTAAACATGAAAGACCCAGCGGGTCTATGTTAGTGATGAGTCTCTCGGAAGGGGTTGGCCTTTACGGGGCCCGGGAGATAAGTAGGGTTGCGGAAGTGGCTGCGACCTGAAACTGACTAACCCCGGCGAAATCGCCAAAACATTTGCACTGGAACCCTCCGGAAAACTGGAGGGACGGGCATGGCCTCATCGAGAGGCCCGGTGCTGGGAACGCCGAAGACAGGAAGACCCTCTGGGCAAGGGGCGGAACGCACACGAACAGTCCTCAATGGGTTGAAGATTTCTGCCTACCCCCTCTCTATTCTATGGTTCATTTATCGAAAAAAGCAGGTCCCGGAATGGACATTCTAAACTCCTTCTCGGCGGATGGTGGTACGTCGGGTCGGTTGGCTACCCCCCTCTTAGAGGCTTGGTGACGAACGACAGGCCATGTCCAAGCGGTCAATCGGTGACTGGCCGTCCTTGTATGGGTGCGAAGGGCCATCCTGAACAAGCCCTGGTAGTTTTACAGTTGAATGTCTGTGGCATAAAGCAAAAGGCACACGAAGTAACCAAAATACCACGAACGGAAAGTGGATGTAGCACTATTCCAAGAAACGCTCCTTAAGGGGAAGCCGTTCCATATCACTGGTTACCATTTCAAGTGTGACCGGCGATGTCGAGGTCTTGCCACAGCGGTCCGGAATGATTTAACGATGGAGCTGCTCGAAGTTAAGTGTTACAGCAACACTGATACTCTCACCGTGAGAGTTTTCAAAGGCGACGTTGGCTTTACAATCACGAACGTCTATAATACGCCCAGAAATCCAATCGCACTTCCAGTTGGGGAAGATGTCATATTTGGAGGAACAATAATAGCAGGAGACTTTAATGCACAGTCTCCTGACTGGGGCTATGCCGAACGGAACGCGTCAGGCCGCTACATCGAGGATGGCTGTATTAATACGAATCTCATCAGGCTACAAAACGCAGACAGTGAACCGACACTACTGCACACGGGGCACAGCACGGAGTCCCGCCCAGATCTGACGCTTATTTCCGCTGACCTAGAGTCGAAGCATAGACTGGAAGTATTAAAGGAAGTAGGTAGCGATCAATTATCAATCCTGTTTGAGTTGGTGCTTGGTGCAGGCAAACCTCGATTTGAAAGAAGGCATTGGCAGCTCCGTAAGGCCGATTGGCGAAAGTACGAGGCCGAGAGCGAGACCAAGCTCGCTCTGCTGGATTTTGCAGGAGATAACATGGATGCCACCTACGGGCAGTTTATTGACACAATCCTTGGGGTTGCGAGGCGAACGATCCCAAGGACAAACGGGAAACAGAAGTTCAGACCTTACTGGGACAAGAGTCTGACAGAATTGGTGAAGCAAAGAGCAAAAGCACGGAAAAAGGCAGCCAGGCTGAAGACACCCGAAGCTCGTAGGGCGTACAACAGACTGACGGCTGAAGTCCGGGCCGCTGTCGACAAAGCGAAAAAGGCGAAATGGGTAAATACGTGCGAAAAACTCGACCTCGTAGACGGAAGAAAAGTTTGGCGGCTCTTAGATGCATTATCTGGCGCGAGGAAGACAAAGAATTCCAACCCTTGGACGACACAAAAGGGCCAAAGGGCTATAGAAGTTAAGCGCGCACGAGCGCTAAACAAACACTTTGCCCAGGTTAACAAGAAAGGCGCCAGATCTGATTTTAGCCGAACAATTGACCGAATGCGCAAAGAGGGCTCAAGGAGACAAAGTAAGGGCCCTCAACTAGAGAATTTCGCGGCCCCCTTCACAATAACAGAATTGCAAACCGCACTCAACAAATGCTAAGCTGGCAAAGCACCAGGACCAGATAAAGTTCATAATGAAATGCTCAAACATCTGGGCAGGACAGGCCGAATGAAACTATTGAGTTTCATAAATAGAACTTGGACAACAGGCACGCTGCCGAAGCTGTGGAAAAAAACAACAATAACCCCAATTCCTAAAGAGGGGAAACCAGGCGAACACCCGTCCAGTTACCGGCCAATTTCCCTCACGTCGTGTGTGGGGAAGGTGACTGAGCGGTTAGTGAACGCACGACTCTACTGGTTCCTCGAAAAGACCAAATGCATTCCATTGACGCAGGGTGGGTTCCGAAAGGGACGCCAACCGATGGACCAGGCTCTCCGGCTAATTCAGACGATTACAAATGAACTCAAGGCGAGGAATCACACCGTTGCGGTGTTCTTCGATCTAAAGCAGGCATACGACAAGGTGTGGCGTGGAGGGCTACTTTATAAGTTGCAGAAGTTAGGTGTCACTGCGAACATGTACAGTTGGATAAAATCGTTCCTTACGGACAGAACGATCAAGACTCGAGTGGGGGAGTCATTATCCAACGAAGCGCGCCTGGAGGACGGACTCCCACAGGGGTCCGCCCTTAGTTGTACATTGTTCCTAGCCTACGTCCACGACCTACAAGGTATTCTGGGGTCGCAGAATGCCATGTTTGCTGACGATCTGGCTATATGGAGTTCCGGAAAGGACGTCGCAACTCTGCAGAACAGACTGCAGGAGGATCTGACTCGAATCGAGGACTACGCCAACCGTTGGCGCCTAGTAGTCAATACGGAGAAAACGGTCCACTCCATTTTTACAAATGGATGGAATGCACTGAAGCATGAGGTGGTGCTTCAGATATGTGGGAAAAGACTGAATTGGGATCGGACACCAACGTACTTGGGAATGAAGTTGGACCAGAAGGTCCAGCTACATAACCATGTGCGTGAATTGTGCGCCAAAACCACAGCTAAACTGTCCCTGGTGAAGAAACTGGCTAGCACTAGTTGGGGTGCGGATGCAAGATTACTGAGAGCTCTCTATCTCGGTAGTGTGAGGGGTGCCATTGACTACAGCCTCCCGGTCCAAGCCTTTGCGAGCCGTACGGCTCTAGAGGGACTGGACCGAATACAGAACCAAGCTCTACGGTTCGTATGCGGGGCGTTACGTACGACTCCCACAGCCACTTTAGAAATTATGTCAAACGTAGAACCCCTGGCAATAAGGCGAGAGAAAGCAATCATGACCACGGTAGAGCGATACCGTAGGTTGGAGCATGACGAACCCTGCTTCCAATTACAAGACCGATGGGTAAAGAGGACCCGACTGAAAAGGCCATCCTTCATGGATACGGTCAACGAACTAGAAGACTCAGTCCCCATACCCAAGCACAGGGAACGAATGCAACTGGTCCCTGCTCGAGGACCACATTAGAGCTTTGACTTGCCTGAACTGCGTTTGACACTGGCAAATACAGCGGTGACGAAAGCCAGTCCCGTCAAGCTCCAGTGAGACGAGACTCTGAAGACAATCGAGTCTTATGGCGACAGCGTGGTAAAAGTCTTCACGGACGGCTCACGTTTCAAGGATGGCAGAAGTGGATACGGAGTACTAATTCAATACCCTCAACCTGGACCTGACAGTATCGAGCTGTCATGGCCGTGCGGATGCGCATAGAGTAGTCACGACGCCGAACTGGAGGCGATCTGTAATGGTTTGAAGGAAGTGCGCTGACGTCTAGCAAGAAGAAAAGTTTTCCCGAACGTCGTAGTTTTCACCGACTCACAGTTTTCGCTCGAGACTGTGGGTCGATCCTCTCTGGAGACGAAAACGGTCAGTGTCATTTTGGAAACAGTAGGTGAAATCCTAGCACGAGGCGGAAAAGTAGTCCTTCAGTACATCACTGGGCACAGTGGCGAGACTCATTCAGACATGGTCGATAAGTTGGCGAGAGAAGGTTCAGCTCAACCCCAACCCGATCGCCCGATGACCCAGCTGGGGGTCAGATCGTGGCTTAAGGACCACTTCCGAGAGAAATGGCTCCAGGGCTGGGCGTATGGAAGCACGGCCAGAAAAGTATTCCAGTACATGCCGCGACAGAGCAAAAGTGACTCCTGGTGGAAAATTGGACGTAGCAATCAGACGCTCATAACTAGAATGAGAACTGAGCATTGTCCCATACGAAGCTACTTGTACAAGTTTAACACTAGAAGGGAACTGGCCTGTCGGCTATGTGGCCACCCGGAAGAGACGGTGGCCCACGTACTCGAAGAGTGCCCCAAGCTGTGCGGGGATTTGGAAGGAGAAGTAACGATACCTGCAGAGGATTACCTCTACGGCGATGCCCGCTTGTTGAGGCTCGCTTGCGATAAAATGAACCGGGTCCTAAGAGCCTAACGGCTCGACCCAAAAGAGAATGAACATTCACGAGTGATGAGTCAGCGGGTCTAAACATAAAAGACCTAGCGGGTCTATGTACCGCGGGTATATTCTGGACAGGGGTTTAATTTACTTTTGCACGGGGGGGTTCTACTTAAATGTCGATTCTTTTAAAGAAGATTCATAACATCAGCAATATTTGACACGCATCTATTTATTTTTCCTGCGCATTGTACAAGTATTATTTATTCACGTGCTTTAAAAATTAACGCAATTTACAAACCTTCCAAATTAAGAGACTATTTAAAACATATATTAGAGGTGGAAAAGAGTTTATTTAGCTGTTAAGAATGTCTTTATTTCAATAGTTTAGCTTTCACTACATCCCTTTAAAAAATATTATTATTACACCACAGCTGGTAAATTAAATTAGAATACTTTTTGCAAAATTTAATTAAATATTATAACTTATACAATACATGTTTTAATTTACATAAAACCAAGTTTTCACATTTTGAAATATATATTTTTAAATAATGTTAATATTTTCTGTCACCTGAAATTTAGTAAAAGATCAATCCGATTTCTAAATAATGATACTTGAACAGCTGAGGTCAAACTAAGTAATCGGAACTGGTGGAGAATGGTTTGTTTTGTTTTGTTTATTGTTTTTTTAAAAAGTTATTTATGTACTCATGTGTATCTTTGTTAAATGTATTTATGTACTCATGTGTATCTTTGTTAAATGTATTTATGTACTCATGTGTATCTTTGTTAAATGTATTTACGACAACATGCCAATTAATTGTTAATAAAAACAACCCGTAAAAAACCAAGTTTTTGACTATAAATCCTTTACGTATGAGACGTAACTAAAAGAATGTTCATTATAACACGCAGCGCAAGACCATCCAAAAATACAAAATTGCAGTTGTGTCGTAAAACGTGTTTAATATAATGCGCACCGATCAGGAATAGGTTTATAAAAAGTGTTGTCAGTAAAATACGCACCTTATTGCGCGACAGAAAGGTTGTTCAATATAATACGCACCGCGACGCTCTATCTCAAAAAATAGCATGATACATAGGAATAAATAAAATAATCTAAAAAATCAATAATTTAATTACGGTACATGCGATCGATCTGAAATTTTGATACATTGTTTTTATCATCGGTACGAAACTGCCTGTTATCATCGGTACGAAATTTCAGCTCGCTATCTTGCGAGCAAGTGGGTTAAAAATCGATCAAAAGTTTTGGCGACAAGCAAGCAAGGTCGGCCGCAGTCACCACGAGTTAATATAAAGGATTTAAAAATACTGTTACACTCTAATACCGGACACTGGTATTAATAAGTTTATTGTCAAGGCTATTATTTAATTCATTTAATTGTTTTTTATTTGTTGTTTTTGGTTTGTTTTGTTTTTTGTTTTTTCTAAGAATTTCAAAAAACACTTTTTTTTTCATTCCTTAACTCAAAAAGCGTAGGAAATCATTTTAAACTCATATAAAAGGAGAAAAAAATTAAAATTAATAAATAACCCAATCAAAAGATTAAACATGTAGACGCCATGCAACGCTGTAGTTAAATATTTTTTAACATAATTGTAGTACATGAAACACATAAAGTTAAAATTTTACTTAATTCATTGACCCATAGCATAGAATGTAAACACCTGTGGTGGACATTGTTGTCAAAGAAATTGTTTACCTGCACATGAAAGCAATTTTAAAATGTTAATGTTCACCTACAATAATATTACTAAAATCCATTTAAAGTTTCAACGATTTTTATATTTAATTTTTTTAGTATGTGTTGAAATGTTTGCATATATAATTTAACTACTAATAAACAAACATAATTATTTATTAAGCCAATAGATGTCAATATATTTAGGGAATTGGAAAAAAAACACCCGAACAAAGGTGTGTAAGTAAACTGTAGTTTCACGGTAAAGATGTAATAAGTTTCAAATACACACAAACATTTAATATTTTGATAACGATTCACTAAAAATATGAAGTGTAGCTGATACGAAATTTTTTAATTTAATGTGTATGTGTTATTTATGTTAGAGATACATGCAAACGGTGATACGGAAAGAAAAGAAAAGAGAGAAGAAAACCATGGTTTACTGAATGGTATTACAGTTTTAATGTAACTAAAGGAACAGAGACATGGACAGAAAAGGACAAACCACCATAACAGTGGGTAGGTCACTAAGAGTGATTTCAAAAAATATTTTCATGAGACAAAAAAAAATAAAAAAATAATAATAACTTTACGGCTTAGAACAGCGGTTCTCCACCTTTCTTGTGTCGTGACCCTTTTAATAAATTACTCGTGCTGTGGCGACCCCCGCCGTCAATTTTTTTGGTATATACCTCATAGATGTAATTTTGTTACTGTTATAATATATTTAATTATATCTCATGTGACATTGTATTTTCAGTTTTACAAATTTTACGTAATTAAAGCACAGACACCGATCTCGTAGTAACGTAGTTAGTTATAAAAAACACAATATGTAACAATAATTACAATTACATACATGTCATACATTACATACAAGGTATTCGTATTTATTTCTAATTACAAATACGTAAGAAAGCCAAAGTCAATTAATGTGAAGGTTGAGGTTGCTTCTTTCTCACAAGATCAGAAATTCTCTGGACAGTCTTTGTGAGAGCACAACGAAGATCAGCTTCCACAACAAGTCTACTTCTGTATTTAGTCTTGATAACCAGCAAGCTGGAAAACCCTGTTTCGCAAAGATAAGTAGTTGGAAAAGGAAGAAGAATGCGCAACACAGTTTCGGACAGAACAGGATATGACTGCAAACACTTGATCCAGAATTTTGTAACTGACATTGAAGAAAAATCATTTCACGCTGCATCCCTTTTAATGAATTCGATGAACTCCTCTTGTGCTGTCTCAGGAATATCGTCAACTTTGACAGTGAATTGACTTCTGGCAAGTGCAAACGGAGTGTTTGGTAGATTTGGAAAGTACGATGAAATTTCGTCAAGTCTTCTTTCACAGAAATTATCATTTTACTTCTCTTGTCCGGTTCAATGCCAAAGCTGAAGTTTCATTTCGAATGATCGGATCTTTTCAGACAAATCTAGGCATGTTGCATTTGGTCCTTGCAGTGATAAATTTAACTCATTCAAAATGGCAAATCTACCTACCAGGTAAGCAATTTTCTGAAACTCATTTTTGTCGCTGAAAAGTGCTTCGAACTGTGGTTTAGACTTCTGATTAAAGAACATTTTTAGTTCCTCACGAAGATCAAAAACGTGTTTCAAAACTTTCCCTCTCGACAACCATCTCACTTCAGTGTGCAATAGCAGAACATCATTAGACTAATCCATCTCATTACAAAGTTTCGAAAACAGACGAATGCTCAGCTTACTCGCTTTTACAAAATTGATGGAACTTACGACGCTTTTCTATTACTTCCTGAAACTCTTGTGGCAACGTCTTCGTTGCTAGCACTTGTCGATGAATCATACAGTGAGTTCCAATGACTTTTGGTGATTAATTTAGTACAAAACGTTAAAATCCAGACCGAAATCCTAGCATAGCTGGAGCACCATCAGTGCAAACACCACAAACCTTTTCCCAAGAGATCTTATGATCTTTCAGAAATGAACCAACTGTATCAAATACATCCCGTGCAGTTCTTGTCGTTTCAAGAGGTTTGCAAAAAAGAAACTTATCTTTAAAGTCGCCTTCATTTATATATCTCGCGTAAACCAGTAGTTGTGAACAGTTTGCAACGTCCGTGGATTCGTCAAGCTGGATGCTTAATATTGGAAGTGGAGCAGATTTTATTTCCTGGTTTACCTGATCAATAATATCAGCAGACATATCATCTATTCTTCTCCGGACAGTGTCATTAGATAAGGAAATTGCACTCAATTTCTTAACAAATTCGGCTCCGATCATAACTCGAACAATATCTTTGGCCGCTGGCAACAATAAGTCTTCGGCAATGATGTGAGGTTTCATAGCTCTTGCGATTCTGAGTGCCACCAAATTTGAAGCTTTAACGGCTGCTACGTTTTGTTGGTGGTACTTGCCGCCAGTGTCAAGTCTGGCTTTCCTGACGCCATCAGCTTTACTTCTAAAATGCTTGGTATCCTTCCCCGAAAAACTTGGATGTTTGCTATCAAAATGACGTTTCCGTTTGTTTGGCTTCATAGTTTCGACTGATAGAACTTCATTACAAATAACGCATTGCGGTTTCTCAATTCATGCTGTAACTATTGAAGTAAAACCATATTGTAAGAAATCGTCACTACATTTTCTTTTCTTAATCATAATGTTCTTCTCTGCATGTTCAATTTCCATCGGTTGTTTTAAAAACTTTAAATTTAAAATGAAAAATTTATAACGATAGCTTTCAATACCACGCACAATGAAATATTGATCTACAGTTCTACACTACAGTGTGTGGAACCAGAAGCAGCAGCAGTTCAGCTTCTACGTCACTTAGCCAACCTGCTGATCTCAGACCTCTGAACATCCAGACGCGCCCTACTCTCTGATGATATAATTACCGGTTGTTGAGGGGTTCATAAAATAGTGTTGAAATAAACATTATAAAAAGCTAAAAATAATAACAACAAAGATACAACAACTAAACTTACTAAAGGTACTGAATAGACTATAGACTAGTATAGAGTAATTGACAAAATATGTACATGGCAAGGTTTACACATTTTTACACATTTAAACGCACAAAAACAAATTTTTTCAATGGTCTTTGGTGACCCCTGCCAAATCGTCATTCGACCCCCGCGGGGGTCGCGACCCACAGGTTGAGAACCGCTGGCTTAGTAGAAACCTGTTACAGTGAAAATAAAAAAGGTTTTTTAAAAGAAATTTTCTTTTTTTGAAATTATGAAGGATATGGTATCAAATGATACTACAATTAAGTATACTTAAAACACGTTAATTTTTTTCTGTTTTGTTTTGAAATTTCTAAGGATGTAGCTACAAAAATATGACCATAAAGTATACATTTATAATTTATTAGTATCTATCAGCGCAATGCGTCTACATAAATTGTTTCAACCAAACAATTTTACTCAAGGTCGAATGACTCATTAAATAGTTCAGGAAGCTAAAGAGTTGTAACATCTGGCCGACAAAATAGAAGTTGTGATTAAATGTTTAATTTTTGGCATTTGGCCCGTAGATATTTCATTATCTTTTTAAAATAATTAAAAATAATTGTTTATTGTTAAATGTGGGCTACATTCATTAACCTTCAATACATGCACATGAAAATGAAAACAAAGTTCATTAATAGTAAATAGAAGCCCAGGAACGTATGCCGCTGTGCGGACTTTTTAACAAAACAAATGAATCATTTTTCACACATTGACACATGTTATTTTCGATAAAATAATAATCTTTATTAGGTGAATCTTTAAAACTGATAATTTTTATGGGAACAATAAGCTAATAAAATTAATACTCTGCTAACTAAAAGTAACAAACAATATTCAATATAAAAACTAAATATCTAATTTATTTAAATTCCGAATCATATTTACTGTTAAAGTTTTGTATACATCGTGGAGTCAATTGACACGTTATCGATTTCCGGTTCCAGCTCGTAATATATTTTCTCCTCCTTATTTTCCGTAGCGTCAGTTGTATGAACCAACGGCAAACTGACATGTACAATGGGTTCTGCGTATACAATTGTTTGACGTTTTTTACAGGTCGTTGGACCAAATGCAAGTTTGTCCACTAATGAATTTTTCGCATCGTCAGTATTTATGTCTCCTGCTTTCAACAAACTAAGGTGCTCTTGAATTTTGCTTACATGTTGGTCTAAGTCTTCATCGACTATGAAGTTTTTGTGAGATTCAGATGCATCAAGTATGTCGAAATTTTCTTGATCTCCCAGCGGCATCAACCAGCTGTTGTTAATTTGAGAGTGACCAGAGAATACGATACCAAAATTAAAGTCGTGGTCTGTTAGGATATAGTCCCTAGATCCATGGCTGGAATCTACGCCCCTGAGATGTACGTTGTAATTTTGCTTTCGTCTGTTGCATACAGCTTTGATACACAAGACACTAGAAGCTATTAAAAAGAGTGTGATTGGGAGTATAATTGTACTTATCGGTTGCTTATTGCTAAATTCAGAGGAAGTCTCATTTTTACATGATTCATTGTTTTTATTAATGTTATTGGAACTGCATGAGTTGTTGTCAGGATCATTATGATCATTGACACACACAATGAAGAAAAGTGTTACATTTTGATTATTGGTTTGGCTCAGGCAGCTATTGAAATATTTATAATCCGAATAACATTGTTCAGATTCATTACACAAAAAGTCCGTTGCATTCACGGTGGTCTTTTCGCATTCTTGTAATTTTGTCACGTTTTGAAGTGTGTCGTTCTCATAAACTGGTAGTAACCGGATCTCTGTATCTCTTTTGTCGTAGTAGTATCCTCCCGTCTCAATACACCTTTCCCTAGTTATTAAAATGAATATAGAAATCGATAGTGTTATGAAAAGGGTTTTAAATTAATAAAAATAGAAAAGCACTTAAAGAATCAAAACAGTGTCGATTTTAAGCTAAGGAACGATAATCATAATAAACAATTAATCATAATATTAAACAAATAGTTAAAAAAATAGGTTAATGCAAAATTACATTAATCTGTGTTTATTTGAAGCTCAGCTGGTTGTCTAACTTAAAATCAAATCGTTCCACTTTCTATATGTTTGAAAACTACTTTGAAATATATATATAATTGTTACATACTGTTATGTTAGTATCTTCTTTTAATCGGGAAATCATTTTATAAATATAATTTAGTAATACAACTTCTATTATAACCGTCACAAGCATTAATCAACATAATTCAAAACGTTAAAAATATTTTAATGTTATTTTCAATTTGATATTCCTAAACGATTAAGTTATATTCTTTTCATCTTAATTTTTATTTATTTTTTATTTATTTAAAATTGAAAAACCAATATTAAAAAAAAACTATTTAATATTTTGTCTTCCCCAAAATTGTTATCCTAATATTCATTAAAAAGCAATACCTAAAATCCACAAATGAAATGCAAGCCTTTTTTTCGTCACACTGACAAGACCATATTTTAACTATAGTGAAGACTAATCCAAAATGAAGAAACACATATAGAATTGTTGGAGAAATCATAATTGATTAGTGGCAAAGAAACACATTTCTTATATCTTGAAGATCTGTCAGATTGGGCAATTTAAAGTGTAACGTCTTATACTATGGAATAACAAAAAAAAATTCCAATCCAAAGTGGTTTTATAATGATTCATTGATGTGTCATTGGTGTCACAAAAGGAGTATCAATTGGAGGCTCTTGAGAAAACCCTAAACAATCTTTATTCTATCTTGTAAGCAAAAAATATTAACGAAAAAAAAATAAATTCAATAACTATAAACATTAGTAATATTTCCTTATTCATGTTTGCAATAATAATAATGGTATTAATTGAACAAATAAATTGGATAGCACAAGTGATACATCAAATTGAAAAGAGAGAAACAATGATATTATACTTATTTTCAAATCGTTAACCTTCAGTGTAGGTATTAAGTCTCTAACAATACAGAAGACACAATTGAACGTCAGATAAATTAGAACAATTTAATGATAGGCAATTTTACAGCTTATTCTTGCCCGTGAAGCTCCTAAACTAACAAACGATGCAGTCACTTTAAGGCAAGGCGCCTAAGACGTCTGACATGTTTGATGATGTTGGTGCAGCAGAGTCGTCCTGTCTTGGATCATCTATTTTTAATAAAATAGGAAATTTTAAAAAAATAATCTTCAAAATTAATTATTAACCAGAAAATCAATCTTATTTTTATTGTTATTAAATCATAAATATTTATCAAAAGAGTGATGCAGCGTTCACAGGCCAAGGCTATGAGGTTTCCACGCAATTTCCAGCCACATTTGTTTCCCGAACTATTGTTGAGAACCCATATCTGGGTGGTCTCATTGACCTTTGTCCCCAGAATTCTAACCCGTGAGCATCGATACGCTAGCCGAGCGCGCATGTCACTTGACCCCCGTGATCGCGTCTGCCTTCCCCTCTCAAGCCATTACGCCAAAACATGTACATTAAATAAGGTTGTGGAATCTATGAACAAATCAGTGGAACTCTGTTCCAGTTTTCTCAATATTTGAGATGTGCATTTAGTTTTGCTCACAGTGCTCCTGACAGATATAACATACACCCATGCAAGTTTGCAGCTGAATAAAATTGTAAAACCAGAAAAGTGTTGGGAAAAGTGGCTACATTATCATCAAAGCCACACCCGTATGTTTAGAGAGTGAAACAACATAAATGTCATGTCAACGTTAGTAATAAGTAGTAAATATTAAAACACGCTTTAGCTTTTTACAATCTCAATGACTTATTAATCTTTGGCGTAGAAGGCGCGTCTATAATAAATAAAATAAATACTTTTTCTATTCTCAAACTGGGAATAACTTTATCTGAATGTGAAATTTGTAAATTTAGTTAAGAATAAATCATTTGAAAAATAATTTAATTTTATGTTAAATTTGTTTTTTTTTCACATATAACTAGAATAGCAACGTCCATTTATCACAAATTACTACCAGTTTTTTTTTAAATTCTAAACATTGTTCAAAACATATATACATATTAAAAAGAATTTCTAAATTTTCATATAAAAGCAACAACAACACAAAAAAAAATTAAATAAAAAAAATTATTGCCACCACTTTCAATTTATATTAATTTTTTTTCTAAAATAATGGTTCTGATGAAACCAAAAGTTTCCTTTAAAAGGGAAAATCCCGAAAACCATTGTTTCGTCTTTTTAAAGTGTATGCAGCGTGCCTAAAGAGAAGTGTTTTTTTTTCCTTTTCAAGTGGTATGAAATAATTGGGTCATTAAAGGTTTAAAACGCACTACATTTCGGATGACCCATGAAAAAACTGATTCAGCCTAGCCTAATAATCTATGTTATTCGTATGTAAATGATTCGTAATATGTCACGGCTGGCGAGCCGAAAGTCGCGGGTTCCAGTCTCTGTGAAGGTAGAGTGTAGAGCTTTGCCCCCCGTGAGATAAGGTGGTCCATGAGTCCACCCAGCTCCGAGAGATACCTGACATTAGTTGTAGTAAATGAAGGCTGGTAGGAATTGTGCTAAACTATCCCTCCATGACCGTGGCATCTGAATGCTGCTTCACTCAACAGCGGTGGTCGGACATTTCTACCCCGGACGATTCAACCCCAGACGTTTCGACCCTGCCATTTCGACCACAGGGCGTTTCAAACCCCGGACGATTCGAAAACGGACGATTCGACCCCGGTCGGATAAACCATGGAGAGTTCAACCACGGACGATTCGATCCCGGTCGGTTCAACCATGGATGGTTCGAAAACGGACGTTTTGGTCCTGGTCGGTTAAACCATGGACGGTTCGAAGACGGACGATTCGACCCCGGTCGGATAAACCATGGACGGTTCGAAAACGGACGATTCGACCCCGGTCCGATAAACCATTGACAGTTCGATCACGGACGATCCAACCGCGGTTGGTTCAACCATGGACAGTTCGACCACAAACGATTCGACCCCGGTCGATTCGACCCCAACATGGTCTGCGCGTTCTAATATAGAACGTAGGACACAATGATTTTCTATATAGAAGAGAGGTCTATAATGTTTCAATAAATTATAGAAAATAAAACATAAATTTGTAGCATTTCTTTTTATAGAATATACTATTTATTAAATGTGTTAGAAGATAAATTATTGTTTTTTGTTTTTTTAACACTGTTAATATAATTAAAACTGGAATAAATTTGTCAACATTTCTTGCATAATCTGTTTGAAATTTCTCAGGCCTAAAAAGTTTATAATGTCTTCTATGACAAGAAATAATTTCCAAAGTTATACAAGAATGCTTTTTAACTACAAGGTCTGTGCTTTGAAAGAGGTGTTTATAATCTTTTTAAAAAAACCAGTTTCTTTTTTTTTAAATTAAAATTTATCAATTTAAAATTTAAAATTGTTCAAATAAATTATCATTTATAGTTTATATTTATTGTTATATCGTCTTTGTCATGTTTCCGCCCGAAGTCCAATCAGGGTTCTGTGCGCCAAGCTGTCTACAATCAATTTATGGTTTAGTAAACATATTGACAACAGTTTTTAGCTTGAATTTACCTGGAGCCTTGAACGACTTAAATAAATTTTAATCACGTGACTAGCAAACACACATCGTGAATGGAATTTTTTTTGTGAACATTTGGAAATTTCTAATGCATTGATTAAAATAAATTGTCAACAATGTTTTTTTCTGCTACCAAAGTTCGATGGGTCACATATATTTTAATCATAACAGTATATTTTTTTTTGCATTTACACAACACATAAAAATCACACACATTAATATATATTTAGCGTATTTATTTTACTTAATCGCTTTTTTTCTGAATTCTACATCAGCAAGAGTTTATTTTGGTACATTGTATACATTGGTATTATGATGGATGTTTATGCCTCTTTATGTTTATGTTTATTAGTTGTGCTTTAATTATTGTTAACCTTAGACATCGCCTATTTCAAGTTAACAGGCGTCATTAAAAAGAAATGAAACAACTACACAAAAACACCTAAATAAAGTTTTATTGACTGTTGCTCCGTCAAATGTTCCCTTTGTTCTTATTCACTTCCTTCCTTATTACGCAAATTTTTTTTTCGTGTGCTTAAGGTAATATCACTTCACTGATTTCCAAAATAAAAATAATTTTCAGATATTTATAATATTCTTGTGATTAGTGGTAAGTTTGCTCAAATTGCCAATTACACATAATTAACAGCTCAAAGTGGCGGCCTGTCACACCACCTTAGATAAAGAGCAGCTGTTTGTATTAGCTTTCATACATTAATAAATATATAAAAACACTTTTTAAAAACTAGTCTTACATTAGAAATGCACTAAAAAGTAGAAATCCTTAACACCCCTTTGCTGAATAACCGGTGGTGGGGACGGGGGAAGAGGGGAAAGGTCTGGTCACCGATCGCTAAACCAAGCTCAGCGTGCTGAGCTGTCACGTGAAAGAATTGTAAACACATATTCGGATAGTCCGATCGCTTAAACTTACAAAGCGAATTAATATAAGACTAGTAAAAACACTTTTTAAAAACTACTCTAATATTAGAAATGCACTAAAAAGTAGAAAACATTAAAACCCCTTTGCTGAATAACCGGTGGGGGGGGGGCGGGGGGAGAGGGGAAAGGTCTGGTCACCGATCGCTGGACCGAGCTCAGCGTGCTGAGCTGTCACGTGGAAGAATTGTAAACAAATGTTCGGATAGTCCGCTTAAACGTACAAAGCTAATTAATATAAGACTAGTTTAAAACGGAACTGTTTTATTTGATGAGAAATACGTGATGGTTAAAGAACACAAAACTAAAACTTACAGTGAAAGCAAAAAAAATATATATATATTTGTCTCTTAGTGACTTACTGAAGCTATAATTGGTGATTATACAAATATTTATAAATAGCGTTTTTAAAATATTTTTTATTACGATTGGATTTATTTGACATTATTTATAAAGAAAGGTGTTTAAAATTAACTTTTTGAGTTGGAGAGAGATTATTTTAGACTTGAATTCAAATTGAAAATTATGTCTATACGTCTTCGTACTTGATAATTTTAAAAATAAATATGAGTCGTTTTATCTGAAAATCTCGAGTTTGAAATTTGTATTAAACAATTGAAAATCTTTCAGTCCCCTGATCTCTTCTAACTGTTTTGACTTTATTCAATTTTGAGCTTGACATTTCTATTTTCCCTATTAACTTCCACACCAAAAGTATACCAATCACTAAATATACTGAGCACAAAACAATTATGATGTACGTAGAACTTGTTACACCACGACTATTTGATACATCCGGGGACGTGTTATTATTTGTGATGTTTGGCAATGATGATGAAAGGGATATAGAAACGGAAGTCTCATCTCCCGTTTCATAAATTTCATCAGAAAAGTTTCCGAAAAATTGTCCAGCCCTCGGGTCACTTGTTGATCTTGTCGATCTTGGTGTATACTCGCACTTAGACGTGTTGTGCTTGACCTCCATGAAACCAGGGACGTGAGTTTGGGTGACTACTAGGTCTTCGTCAGTCCAGGTAAGACCAAAACACTCAAACAAGCAGTGGTTCTCAGACAGCATCTCTTGATGTGTTACTGTGACTGACGTACTGAACCTGCTCTCAGACTGCTTGCACATCATGCGAAGTCCTGACTTTTCTCTAGAAGTTGATTCTGTGTACAGTGTACACGCAACGCTAAGATAGTTGGTGTGATTGCCTTGAAACCCCTGCGTGGTAACAGACACAACGTCTTGGCTTTTTCCTGATGAAGACACGGTTGTGACATGACAAGAGTTGATAGGGCTGTCACACAAGCACTTGAGAAATCTGTATAAAAATTAATAGGACATGTTTGCGTTTATTGCCTTTTACTTCTTCAAGTATGCCTTATATGATGATGATAAAAAATTAAAGTTAAAAATGTAAAAGATTAATGAGATTCTTTGTTTGTTAGAAAATATACTGATAAAATATAATGATTTAGTAAAAAGCACACGAAAGTGCAACTAACATGATTTTATGAAACATATAATATTATAATGGTAGAGAATTACTCACAACTTAAGCCAAGTTTCATTAAATTTTATAGTGTAGCCTTTATACATTAAACCGAACGTTTCTTTGTAAATGAGAGTGTTTTCTCCACGTGTAATCAAATAAAACATGAAAACTTGAACATAAAACATTTCTTTTGGTGTTATCATTTTTGGAAATATATCTTAAGCCTCAGCTGTACACCAATGCCTTCATCAGCGCCAAGTTCTAAAAAATGTCGAGAGTCTATGGATAACAACCTTAACTTTAAGTTTATTACAATGTTATAAACATATATCCTTATATATGCAGTGAAACCTACTGTACTTCACAAACGCAGTTTTAGTACACGATGACAAATAACGGAAGTTTCAACTTGTCAATCGCTTCATGCACTTTAAAAGAAGATTTCCATAACTTTCTGCTGTTATCAATTTTCAGGGAAAAAAAACTGTTAAATAAAAGTTAAATTTTGCAAAACAAAACTAATGTATTTACTTTCGTATCTTACAAATTGAAATTGCATAAAGCTATTATTGTTTAAAAATTGTTAATATAATTTTATTATTTTTAAAAAATCTATTTTTAAAAAAAACAAAGAAGGGATGGGCGCACTGCGACCCGCCGACAACCTGTGGTAAGCTATTTGGTTCTGCGCCACCGTGTAAAGCAATGCAGAAGATGTTTTAAAATCAATAAATGAGTGTTTAGGTTGACATGTTTGATCACTTGAAGCAGCCAACCCAATCACATTCAAAGTTTAGCTCCCTTCTGATTCAAACAGCCACTAACTACAACGGTGGAAGATATGCAGCACGTAATCTGTGATCCACATAGGTTATCATCTTCTTCATGGATATGATGACTTGCTTTTTATTGTAACAGACTACAATCTCACCGATTTATCCTCATATCGTAAATAAATTCTAAAACGTTATTTACAGCTCTTCAATGTTTTATCTGCTGTTCACAGTAGCTTGAACATAAAAAAGTATGGAAAAACGTTGATAAGTAGTTTATTTTATTTATTTCATCATTATAATTATTTTTTTTTGCATCAACCCCGATGGTACAATCTGAGACTTTGAAAAATTAAAAAGATGACAAGGTTAAAATAATTATTCATTAGACCGGCTGCATAAAGAGCAACTGATTTGAGCTACGCTGGTCTGTTTTTTTCTGAATTTACTTGTACCACACTTAATTTATCACTCGACAAAAAATTTAATTTTAACCAAAATGTATCTGAAAATCAAATGAATAAAGAGGGTGGAACACAAATTAGCCACTTTTTACCATGTAAAATATGATGTTTTTAAAAATAAAATACAATCTTTATTGGAAATTCTAAAAAAAGACATTATCTATTACTATAATAGAAATAAAAATTGCAGACCTTTCCATTAATGGTATTCAAGTTTTCTGCTTTCATCTTGAAACAATTTTATTATTGTATCAAATTAATCATTTCATGTACGACCAACAGCTTAAATGGCTGCAGTTTAGACAATCTTAGTGTATTCATAATTTAATATAATTAGTTTGTTTTTTTATCATAATATTTTGGCTGCTATATCGAATGTTAGAAGTAACATTCTTATTTTAACTTTGGGAAAGTGTGTAGCTATAAAAATTTATTTTCTTTAACTTTAAGTCGAAGCACTAAATTAAATTTAAAGGTGTATTAATAATATTAAAGATATTACCAAGTGTGAAGGCCTCTTAAGCTAAATAGTGAAAAAAAAGGCCAACTTTGTGAACCTTATACTGTATACTGAAGTATTTTAATTTTCCAAAGGGGATATCTATATTATAATACTTAAAACTTTCATTCACTTTCAAAGGTAAATGCATAAAATAAAAACAGGGTATTAGTAGGCCTGACAGGACGTAACACAACAGCGAACCCCCATTACTTCATTCACTTTCAGTATTTTAGCAACAAACATGACATCAAGTATCTTTTAATAGTCGATGGAAACAAGTGTGTGTGTAATTTAAAAGATATATTTTTAAAAAATATATATATTTAACCAAAAAACTTAAATGAACAAAAGAAAATGTGTAGGTGCTCAAGCAAATATATTTAATTTTCTTGCAAGATAAAAAATTTAAACAAATTGTTTGATTAGACAAATTTCTATTTCTTGTTATTGTTTAGTATCTATTGGCTAATTTAAAAAAAAATGATATTCCGATTTGAAATAAATTGAGATCCAAAATGGATCATGCAGCCAATTAAAGTTGACTTCTCTGACATATAACATGTTTATTTTCATTAGCAATCGTAACATTTCAAAAGGATAGGTCCCTTAAAACGTTTTCATTTATAAAATCAATGGTGCCATGTATTTGCGAGGAAGCAGAAAAATCAATATTTAAATTCAATCAAATACGTATGAAAACTACTGTTATCTTTTATCATCTTTATATTTAGCTGAATGTCGATTTAGTACCAAAACTGACAATCTTTTAACAAAATGTATAATTCTTTATCTGAAAGACTTACTTTTTGTATGGCATAAACCTGTTTTAGAAAAACTAAAAAAACATCTTGTGTAAATAAGTAACTTCTTTAATGTATAACATCAAACAAACACCATAAAAAAAACGAAAACATTTAAAAATATTAATACTAAAAGAAGCTGAAGGTAACTGACCCATGTACCATCGAATTTGCACTAAAGTAAAGAAACCAATATTTGATTTACGAGGAGGTGTAATCGAATCAGACATTGTACTACCTGTTAACTCTCGGAAGGGGTTGGCCTTTACGGGGCCCGGGAGATAAGTAGGGTTGCGGAAGTGGCTGCGACCTGAAACTGACTAACCCCGGCGAAATCGCCAAAACATACGCACTGGAACCCTCCGGACAACTGGAGGGTGGGGCATGACCTCACCGAGAGGCCCGGTGCTGGGTGTGGGAGCAGGCCCACACCCAACAGTGCCCGGCTAGGAACGCCGAAGACAGGAAGACCCTCTGGGCAAGGGGCGGAACGCACTCGGACCGTCCTCAATGGGTTGAAGATTTCTGCCTACCCCCTCTCTATTCTATGGTTCATATATCGAAAAAAGCAGGTCCCGGAATCGGACCTTCTAAACCCCTTCTCGGCGGATGGTGGTACGTCGGGTCGGTTGGCTACCCCCCCCTCTTAGAGGCATGGTGACGAACGACAGGCCATGTCCAAGCGGTCAATCGGTGACTGGCCGTCCTTGTATGGGTGCGAAGGGCCATCCTGAACAAGCCCTGGTAGTTTTACAGTTGAATGTCTGTGGCATAAGGCAAAAGGCACACGAAGTAACCAAAATACTCCACGAACGGAAAGTGGATGTGGCACTGTTCCAAGAAACGCTCCTCAAGGGGAAGCCGTTCCATATCACTGGTTACTCGCTATACCATTGCAAGTGTGACCGGCGATGTCGAGGTCTTGCCACAGCGGTCCGGAATGATTTAACGATGGAGCTGCTCGAAGTTAAGTGTTACAGCAACACTGATACTCTCACCGTGAGAGTTTTCAAAGGCGACGTTGGCTTTACAATCACGAACGTCTATAATACGCCCAGAAACCCTATCGCACTTCCAGTTGGGGAAGATGTCATTTTTGGCAAAACGATAATAGCAGGAGACTTTAATGCACAGTCTCCTGACTGGGGCTATGCTGAACGGAACGCGTCAGGCCGCTACATCGAGGATGTCTGTATTAATACGAATCTCATCAGGCTACAGAATGCAGACAGTGAACCGACACTACTGCACACGGGGCACAGCACGGAGTCCCGCCCAGATCTAACGCTTATTTCCGCTGACCTAGAGTCGAAGCATAGACTGGAAGTATTAAAGGAAGTAGGTAGCGATCACTTACCAATCCTGATTGAATTTGGACTTGGTGCAGGCAAACCTCGATTTGAAAGAAGGCATTGGCAGTTCCGTAAGGCCGATTGGCGAAAGTACGAGGCCGAGAGCGAGACCAAGCTCGCTCTGCTGGATGTTGCAGGAGACAACATGGATGCCACCTACAGGCAGTTTATTGACACAATCCTTGGGGTTGCGAGGCGAACGATCCCAAGGACGAACGGGAAACAGAAGTTCAGACCTTACTGGGACAAGAGTCTGGCAGAATTGGTGAAACAAAGAGCAAAAGCACGGAAAAAGGCAGCCAGGCTGAAGACGCCCGAAGCTCGTAGGGCGTACAACAGACTGACGGCTGAAGTCCGGGCCGCTGTCGACAAAGCGAAGAAGGCGAAATGGGTAAATACGTGCGAAAAACTCGACCTCGTAGACGGAAGAAAAGTTTGGCGGCTCTTGGATGCATTATCTGGCGCAGGGAAGACAAAGAATTCCAACCCTTTGACGACACCAAAGGGCCAAAGGGCTAGTGAAGTTAAGCGCGCACGAGCGCTAAACAAACACTTTGCCCAGGTTAACAAAAAAGGCGCCAGATCTGATTTTAGCCGAACAATCGACCGAATGCGCAAAGAGGGCTCAAGGAGACAAAGTAAGGGCCCTCAACTAGAGGTTTTCGCGGCCCCCTTCACAATGACAGAGTTGCAAACCGCACTCAACAAGTGCCAGGCTGGCAAAGCACCAGGACCAGATAAAGTTCACAATGAAATGCTCAAACATCTGGGCAAGACAGGCCGAATGAAACTGCTGGGTTTCATAAATAGAACTTGGACAACAGGCACGCTGCCGAAGCTGTGGAAAAAGGCCACAATAACCCCAATTCCCAAAGAGGGGAAACCAGGCGAACACCCGTCCAGTTACCGGCCAATTTCCCTCACGTCGTGTGTGGGGAAGGTAGCTGAACGGTTAGTGAACGCACGACTCTACTGGTTCCTCGAACAGTCCAAATGCATTCCAATGACTCAGGGTGGGTTCCGAAAGGGACGCCAACCGATGGACCAGGCTCTCCGACTAATTCAGACAATCACAAATGAACTCCAGTCGAGGAATCACACCGTTGCGGTGTTCTTCGATCTAAAGCAGGCATACGACAAGGTGTGGCGTGGAGGGCTACTTTATAAGTTGCAGCAGTTAGGTGTCACTGCGAACATGTACAGTTGGATAAAATCGTTCCTTACGGACAGAACGATCAAGACCCGAGTGGGGGAGTCATTATCCAACGAAGATCGCCTGGAGGACGGACTCCCACAGGGGTCCGCCCTTAGTTGTACATTGTTCTTAGCCTACGTCCACGACCTACAAGGTATTCTGGGGTCACAGAATGCCATGTTTGCTGACGATCTGGCTATATGGAGTTCCGGAAAGGACGTTGCAACCCTGCAGAACAGGCTGCAGGAAGATCTGAATCGAATCGAAGACTACGCCAACCGTTGGCGCCTAGTAGTCAATACGGAGAAAACGGTCCATTCCATTTTCACAAATGGACGGAATGCACTGAAGCATGAGGTGGTGCTTCAGATATGTGGGAAAAGATTGAATTGGGATCGGACACCAACGTACTTGGGAATCAAACTGGACCAGAAGGTCCAGCTACATAACCATGTGCGTGAATTGTGTGCCAAAGCCACAGCTAAACTGTCCCTGGTGAAGAAACTGGCTAGCACTAGTTGGGGTGCGGATGCAAGACTACTGAGAGCTCTCTATCTCGGTAGTGTGAGGGGTGCTATTGATTACAGCCTCCCGGTCCAGGCCTTTGCGAGCCGTACGGCTCTAGAGGGTCTGGACCGCATACAAAACCAAGCTCTACGGTTTGTATGCGGGGCGTTGCGTACGACACCCACAGCCGCTGTAGAAATTATGTCTAACGTAGAACCCCTGGCGATAAGGCGAGAAAAGGCAATCATGACTACGGTGGAGCGATACCGTAGGTTGGAGCATGACGAACCCTGCTTTCAATTACAAGACCGATGGGTAAAGAGGACCCGACTGAAAAGACCATCCTTCATGGATACGGTCTACGAACTAGAAGACTCAGTCCCCATACCCAAGCACAGGGAACGCATGCGACTGGTCCCTGCTCGAGGACCACATGAAAGCTCAGACTTGCCTGAACTACGTTTGACACTGGCAAATACAGCGCTTAAACTAATTTATATATAGCTCATATAAGCAAAATATTACATTATGGGCCCTAAATAATAGAGATGTTAGAATTGTCTCTGTGTAAAAGTTGTCTGCTTATTCCTTAAATAATAGAGATGTTAGAATTGTCTCTGTGTAAAAGTTGTCTGCTTATTCCCTAAATAATAGAGATGTTGGAATTTTCTGTGTGTAAAAGTTGTCTTTTTGCTAGCATTGTCTGTCTGTAAGAGTTGTTTGATTGTAAGTGTTGTCTCTCGGTTTGTTAGAAATTTCTGATTCCCAGTGTTGTATTTTAGTTTGAAAGTGTTGTTTGATATTATGATGTTTAACATATACGGTTCACTCATTCTCTCACTTATAGATCTCTCTTTTGCTTTGTAAATTATAAATCTTTAATTTTTATACCAAACACCCGCCCCACGTTTTTAATCATATTAAATCGAAGTACTTGAACTTATAAGTTTTATTCTATGGTTCATATATCGAAAAAAGCAGGTCCCGGAACGGACCTTCTAAACCCCTTCTCGGCGGATGGTGGTACGTCGGGTCGGTTGGCTACCCCCCCTCTTAGAGGCATGGTGACGAACGACAGGCCATGTCCAAGCGGTCAATCGGTGACTGGCCGTCCTTGTATGGGTGCGAAGGGCCATCCTGAACAAGCCCTGGTAGTTTTACAGTTGAATGTCTGTGGCATAAGGCAAAAGGCACACGAAGTAACCAAAATACTCCACGAACGGAAAGTGGATGTGGCACTGTTCCAAGAAACGCTCCTCAAGGGGAAGCCGTTCCATATCACTGGTTACTCGCTATACCATTGCAAGTGTGACCGGCGATGTCGAGGTCTTGCCACAGCGGTCCGGAATGATTTAACGATGGAGCTGCTCGAAGTTAAGTGTTACAGCAACACTGATACTCTCACCGTGAGAGTTTTCAAAGGCGACGTTGGCTTTACAATCACGAACGTCTATAATACGCCCAGAAACCCTATCGCACTTCCAGTTGGGGAAGATGTCATTTTTGGCAAAACGATAATAGCAGGAGACTTTAATGCACAGTCTCCTGACTGGGGCTATGCTGAACGGAACGCGTCAGGCCGCTACATCGAGGATGTCTGTATTAATACGAATCTCATCAGGCTACAGAATGCAGACAGTGAACCAACACTACTGCACACGGGGCACAGCACGGAGTCCCGCCCAGATCTAACGCTTATTTCCGCTGACCTAGAGTCGAAGCATAGACTGGAAGTATTAAAGGAAGTAGGTTCCGATCACTTACCAATCCTGATTGAATTTGGACTTGGTGCAGGCAAACCTCGATTTGAAAGAAGGCATTGGCAGTTCCGTAAGGCCGATTGGCGGAAGTACGAGGCCGAGAGCGAGACCAAGCTCGCTCTGCTGGATGTTGCAGGAGACAACATGGATGCCACCTACAGGCAGTTTATTGACACAATCCTTGGGATTGCGAGGCGCACGATCCCAAGGACGAACGGGAAACAGAAGTTCAGACCTTACTGGGACAAGAGTCTGGCAGAATTGGTGAAACAAAGAGCAAAAGCACGGAAAAAGGCAGCCAGGCTGAAGACGCCCGAAGCTCGTAGGGCGTACAACAGACTGACGGCTGAAGTCCGGGCCGCTGTCGACAAAGCGAAGAAGGCGAAATGGGTAAATACGTGCGAAAAACTCGACCTCGTAGACGGAAGAAAAGTTTGGCGGCTCTTGGATGCATTATCTGGCGCAGGGAAGACAAAGAATTCCAACCCTTTGACGACACCAAAGGGCCAAAGGGCTAGTGAAGTTAAGCGCGCACGAGCGCTAAACAAACACTTTGCCCAGGTTAACAAAAAAGGCGCCAGATCTGATTTTAGCCGAACAATCGACCGAATGCGCAAAGAAGGCTCAAGGAGACAAAGTAAGGGCCCTCAACTAGAGGTTTTCGCGGCCCCCTTCACAATGACAGAGTTGCAAACCGCACTCAACAAGTGCCAGGCTGGCAAAGCACCAGGACCAGATAAAGTTCACAATGAAATGCTCAAACATCTGGGCAAGACAGGTCGAATGAAACTGCTGGGTTTCATAAATAGAACTTGGACAACAGGGCACGCTGCCGAAGCTGTGGAAAAAGGCCACAATAACCCCAATTCCCAAAGAGGGGAAACCAGGCGAACACCCGTCCAGTTACCGGCCAATTTCCCTCACGTCGTGTGTGGGGAAGGTAGCTGAACGGTTAGTGAACGCACGACTCTACTGGTTCCTCGAACAGTCCAAATGCATTCCAATGACTCAGGGTGGGTTCCGAAAGGGACGCCAACCGATGGACCAGGCTCTCCGACTAATTCAGACAATCACAAATGAACTCCAGTCGAGGAATCACACCGTTGCGGTGTTCTTCGATCTAAAGCAGGCATACGACAAGGTGTGGCGTGGAGGGCTACTTTATAAGTTGCAGCAGTTAGGTGTCACTGCGAACATGTACAGTTGGATAAAATCGTTCCTTACGGACAGAACGATCAAGACCCGAGTGGGGGAGTCATTATCCAACGAAGATCGCCTGGAGGACGGACTCCCACAGGGGTCCGCCCTTAGTTGTACATTGTTCCTAGCCTACGTCCACGACCTACAAGGTATTCTGGGGTCACAGAATGCCATGTTTGCTGACGATCTGGCTATATGGAGTTCCGGAAAGGACGTTGCAACCCTGCAGAACAGGCTGCAGGAAGATCTGAATCGAATCGAAGACTACGCCAACCGTTGGCGCCTAGTAGTCAATACGGAGAAAACGGTCCATTCCATTTTCACAAATGGAAGGAATGCACTGAAGCATGAGGTGGTGCTTCAGATATGTGGGAAAAGATTGAATTGGGATCGGACACCAACGTACTTGGGAATCAAACTGGACCAGAAGGTCCAGCTACATAACCATGTGCGTGAATTGTGTGCCAAAGCCACAGCTAAACTGTCCCTGGTGAAGAAACTGGCTAGCACTAGTTGGGGCGCGGATGCAAGACTACTGAGAGCTCTCTATCTCGGTAGTGTGAGGGGTGCTATTGATTACAGCCTCCCGGTCCAGGCCTTTGCGAGCCGTACGGCTCTAGAGGGTCTGGACCGCATACAAAACCAAGCTCTACGGTTTGTATGCGGGGCGTTGCGTACGACACCCACAGCCGCTGTAGAAATTATGTCTAACGTAGAACCCCTGGCGATAAGGCGAGAAAAGGCAATCATGACTACGGTGGAGCGATACCGTAGGTTGGAGCATGACGAACCCTGCTTTCAATTACAAGACCGATGGGTAAAGAGGACCCGACTGAAAAGACCATCCTTCATGGATACGGTCTACGAACTAGAAGACTCAGTCCCCATACCCAAGCACAGGGAACGCATGCGACTGGTCCCTGCTCGAGGACCACATGAAAGCTCAGACTTGCCTGAACTACGTTTGACACTGGCAAATACAGCGGTGACGAAAGCCAGTCCCGTCGAGCTCCAGCGAGACGAGACTCTGAAGACAATCAAAGCTTATGGCGATAGTGTGGTAAAAGTCTTTACGGACGGCTCGCGTTTCAAGGATGGCAGAAGTGGATACGGAGTGCTAATTCAATACCCTCAACCTGGACCTGACAGTATCGAACTGTCAGGGCCGTGCGGATCCGCATACAGTAGTCACGACGCCGAACTGGAGGCGATTTGCAAGGGTTTGAAGGAAGTGCGCCGACGTCTAGCAAGAAGAAAGGTTTTCCCGACCGTCGTAGTTTTCACCGACTCACGGTTTTCGCTCGAGACCGTGGGTCGATCCTCTCTGGAGACGAAAACGGTCAGTGTCATTTTGGAAACAGTAGGTGAAATCCTAGCACGAGGCGGAAAAGTAGTCCTTCAGTACATCACTGGGCACAGTGGCGAGCCTCATTCAGACAGGGTCGATGAGTTAGCGAGAGAAGGTTCAGCTCAGCCCCAACCCGATCGCCCGATGACCCAGCTGGGGGTCAGATCGTGGCTTAAAGACCATTTCCGAGAGAAATGGCTTCAGGGCTGGGCTTCTGGAAGCACGGCCAGAAAAGTATTCCAGTACATGCCGCGACCGAGCAAAAGCGATTCCTGGTGGAAAATTGGACGTAGCAATCAGACGCTCATAACTAGAATGAGAACTGAGCATTGTCCCACACGAAGCTACCTGTACAAGTTTAACACCAGAAGGGAACTGGCCTGTCGGCTGTGTGGCCACCCAGAAGAGACGGTGGCCCACGTACTCGAAGAGTGCCCCGAGCTGTGCGGGGATTTGGAAGATGAAGTAACGGTACCTGCAGAGGGTTACCTCTACGGCGATGCCCGCTTGATGAGGCTCGCTTGCGATAAAATGAACCGGGTCTTAAGAGCCTAGCGGCTCGACCCAAAAGAGAATGAACATTCACGAGTAGAGCCCACAAGAGCAATCACAAGTGTAGAAACCACAAAAGTAATAACTTGAGTAGAGCCCAAAAGAGCAGTCACTTTAGTAGAGCCAACAAGATCATTCACTTGAGTAGAGCCAAAACGATCATTCCCTTGAGAAGAACCAACAAGAGCATTCACTAGAGTAGAACCCTTAATAGCAATCAATTTAGTAGAACACACAAGATCATTCACTTGAGTAGAGCCAAAAAAAGCAATCAATTGCGTAGAACACACATGAGCAATCACTTTAATAGAGCCCACAAGAACAATTACTTGAGTAGTGCCAATAGGAGCAATCACTTGAGTAGAGCCAACCAAAGTACCCGTTGAGGGTCGGGTAAATCCGAAGCGACCGTTTCGTCCCCCTCAATTTTACTAGCAACGCCATTGAGCGGTGCCGGTTTAGGGCCAGGAGCGCCAGTACGGATTAGCAAAAGGTACCACGAAGAACGCAGCGGACGCCAGCTCTGAGGAAACCTTCCAATGGGGGTGGCACCCTAGGTAGGTCATTGATGATCCCCCCTCATTGCGGCGATCCTAACCATTGAGACTCGTATGCTTTGCCGGGGTGGCACCGAAGTGGTAGCGGGTCGTAGTAAGGCAATTCCACCCCTCCTTGTGAGGCCAACTTAGTGGGAGGCATCCTCGACTTTCTGTCTTAGATGCCCAGGTGGCCGCTTCAGAAGCGACCGCTCCGGGGGGTTTTCCCAGCTGTCAACGTCCTTTTCTGGGGGAGGGGGCCAGATAGCTGGGAGGGTCTTCCAGGAAGACCCATGAAGAGCACTAGGCTCGGGGCTTCTGATTTTCTTCCACATGTAGGATCATTAGTAGAGCCAACAAGAGCAATCACTTGAGAAGAGCCAACAAGAGCAATCATTTGAGTAGGGCCAACAGGAGCAATCACTTTAGTTTAGCCTAGTAGAGCGATTATTCGATTAGTGCCAACAAGAGCAAAACCTTGAGTAGAGCTAACAAGAGCAATCATTTTTGTTTAGAAGCAACAGGAGCAATTACTTGAATCAAGCCCATGTGGCAATAACTTGAGTAGAGGCAATAGGAGCAATGACTTGAGTAGAGCCAAGAAGAGCAATCACTTGAGTAGAGCCAACAGTAGCAATGACTTGAATAGAGCAACAGGCGCAATTACTTAAGACGAGCCCACGGGGCAATAACTTGAATAGAGGCAATAGGAGCATGACTTGAATAGAGCCAACCAGAGCAATCACTCGAGTAGAGCCTATAGTAGCAATGTCTTGAGTAGAGCAATAGTGTCACGCCGCTCTTTGTGACATATTACTTGTTAATGTATTTTGTAGGCGTTCTCACAATACACAATCTTGCATGGTATAATGCACTGAATAATTAATGTCAACAAAATAACTTTAATATAAACATAATGTGCAGATATATAACTTCGAGGTTTCACAACGTGGAGACATCAGCCAAACATTCGCCATTCCTCTCTGACAACTGCTTTCTACCCATGTGACCTCTCTGTTACTAATCTAGTGATTATCACGTGACAAATAGGAGCAATCACTTGAGTAGAGCCAACAGGACCAATCACTAAAGTAAACCCATAACGCAAGGATAATTACTTTCGTAGAACCAACGAGGGCATAGCCAACGCGGGACAAACAAGAAAAAATTGGCACACAGATCATTGATAAGGCTGTATAAATATGAAAAGACGTTAGAAATATTAACAATACAAAATTTTAAGCGGCATGTTTGAACAGAGATCAACTGCGTATACCATTAAGAATTTATCTTCTGTAAAAGGTCTGTCAAAACTCACAGAAGATATTGCATAGAAAATGAGTTGTGCTTGTAACAATGTATACGAAATTAGTTTGAATTTTCTAAATTAACAATTTTAAAAAAAAATTATTCTGTATTATACCAGTTTTTACTGAAAAAAAGTATTTATTTTTAAAGTAAACATTTTTTTTACTGTTGTTTATACTTTTTAAAAAAAAATATTTTATTGAATAAAAGTTTAAAAATCATATTTCTCCTATTACTTACTGCTATTCAACACCAGGTCAAAATTCATAGTCAATAAAATTATCTAATTAATTATGAAAAACAATTTCTGTCATTTGATATGAAACACTGCCTGATTTTTAATATCCAGACAATAATATATACTTATTGTTTACTTAGACCATTCGGGCAATTAAGTGACTTTTGATAAGAAGGTCATCTTACCAATCGTTTCGTTAGTCAGTGAGGATTAACTTTTCTTATGTAATATGTTATGTATGTATAATGTAATGCAAAAATATAATGCAAGATCACCTACACAGGTGAAAAGGAAGCGTTTTATATAAAAATAGCTGATTTCGGTCAAATTTCCAATATTTACAAACCACACTTGTTACCTGTGCCATTGAAAACCTATCAGCATCAGTTAACATTTTTAAAATAATCTGTAATGCCGTAGCTGGAAGACTGGCCCACGAATTAGGTGGATGTTCTATTGCCATCTTGGAGACACTTGGTTGATGAGAACTTCTGAGATAATACCGATGAACACGATCATCATTCCTCATTTGTCTTTTTGAAGGTGGCATTTTCTTCAAACATCAAGGTCTCTTTTTAAGCAGTGATGTGATTCGATTTGGAGATTACAAAAATCAATCTACCTATTATTCTCTATGAATTTAAGTTTCAAACCAATTTTTTGTTGTCTCAAAGAAGTCATTTTTAAATCCTTTATATTAACTCGTTGTGTCTGCGGCCGACCGACCGACCGACCTTGCTTGCTTGTCGCCAAAACTTTTGATCGATTTTTAACCCACTTGCTCGCAAGATAGCGAGCTGAAATTTTGCAGGCAGTTTCGTACCGATGATAAAAACAATGTATCAAAATTTCAGATCGATCGCATGTACCGTAATTAAATTATTGATTTTTTAGATTATTTTATTTATTCCTATGTATCATGCTATTTTTTGAGATAGAGCGTCGCGGTGCGTATTATATTGAACAACCTTTCTGTCGCGCAATAAGGTGCGTATTTTATTGACAGCTCTTTTTATAAACATTCCTGATCGGTGCGCATTATATTAAACATGTTTTACGACACAACTGCAATTTTGTATTTTTGGATGGTCTTGCGCTGCGTGTTATAATGAACATTCTTTTAGTTAAGTCTCATACGTAAAGGATTTATAGTCGAAAACTTGGTTTTTTACGGGTTGTTTTTATTAAATCCTTTATATTAACTCGTGGTGTCTGCGGCCGACCTTGCCTGCTTGTCGCCAAAACTTTTGATCGATTTTTTACCCACTTGCTCGCAAGATAGCGAGCTGAAAATTTGCAGGCAGTTTCGTACCGATGATAAAAATAATGTAATAAAATTTCAGATCGATAGCATGTACCGTAATTAAATTATTGATTTTTTAGATTATTTTATTTATTCCTATGTATCATGCTATTTTTTGAGATAGAGCGTCGCGGTGCGTATTATATTTAACTACCTTTCTGTCGCGCAATAAGGTGCGTATTTTATTGACAGCTCTTTTTATAAACATATTCCTGATCAGTGCGCATTATATTAAACATGTTTTACGACACAACTGCAATTTTGTATTTCTGGATGGTCTGGCGCTGCGTATTATAATGAACATTCTTTTAATTACTTCTCGTACATAAAGGATTTATAGTTAAAAACTTGGTTTTTTACGGGTTGTTTTTATTAAATTGTTTTTTTTCCAAAATTAAAATATGAGCTAAAACAATGGCGTCATATAATATTTTTTTACAGCGCATCTTTAATTTATAATTATCTTGCGCACCGATGCACTCTTTGTATTTTAAAATATAAGATCAAACAA